>SMSQ01007043.1:5334-23665 GCA_019453375.1 Ctenoplectra terminalis
CCATGAGTCTTTCTGTTTCTTCCTTTTTTTCTTATTTTTTTTTTCTTTTGTTTTTTTTTTTTTATTCTGGGGATTTTATCGTTCGAGGAACGAGAGGATCGATTTTTCGGGACACTCGGAAACGTCTTAAAACGTGTATTCGTCAGAAAAGAAAACCGCGATTTTTTTTTATCGTGTATACAATTCTTTTTTTTTTTTTTGAGGGAGATTCTTTATTAGGATCGCTCGATGGCGTTCGTAGAACGTATATTTATCGTGGCGGCGACGGACTCCGACCCAACTTTGGAGCATCGACTTGGAAATTATGCGTTACTCATGCGTCGATTAATTAAACAATTTTTTTTAATTTCTTAATTTATAATTAATTTTTTTAATTTTTTTAATTTACATCTATGGGATTTTAACGAAGATCGAAAGAGTTAGAGACAGCGAGAAAAGAAAGAGGAGTGTTATGTTCGGGGCCAGCTGGTGGAGTTAGTAAAGCTACGTAACAGACCCGAGCCTTACGCGAGGGGACAGTGGAATCAGGTTAAAGATTTGTATAAAAAGAAAAGAATATACTTAATTACGTAAAATCGGTTTCGGTGTGATTTTTCTTGTGGGTGCGGGAGAGCCACCGCATATAAAATACGTAAAATTTGATCTGTATTTGAAAAACGTAATGTTTCGAGAATAATTTGAGAATAATTGTTTATTTGATAAATTTGATTCCTTTTTTTTTTTTAACGTAGTCGGGTCGGAAGGGATAGGAGAGAATTAGACGCATCCAATGATGCGAGTGTTGTTAGTACTTGATTAGAAGACCGATTGATTGTCTGGATGATAAAGAAGATTAAATAAGTAGAATGAGACTAGATTTGGTCAGACTAGCGGAGTAAGCCTGATTATAGCCGCACCAGTAGAGTAGGATCGTTCGTTGATCGAACAAGTAGATAGAGAGTGTCTTGGTTCAATAAGGAGTCACATCTGGCCAGACAAGTAGTATAGGCGCGTTTCAGTCAGACGGATAATGAAACGCAGCAGTAGTGTACGTGGTTGATAAATCAGGATAAAAAAAAGATCGTAGAATCCCTGGAATTCTGACGACATTTTTTCGTGCCACGTTCCATCCTACAAATTGCCACCCGAGTTTCTTTTTTCTTTTCTTTTCGTGTTTGGATTTGAACGTAGTGGAGTTGGATCATCCCAGATGAACGATCAGTTCCTTCCGCTGCTTGGATGTTTCTTGTCATCGAATTTAATTTATGGTACCGATATTGTTGAAGTGTATTCTATCGTTTGTTAACTTTAATAAGAGAGACTTTTGTTTTCTTAAAGATTGATATTGATTTTAATATAAGTTTCAGAATTTCTCACAGCTTTATGAAACTTGTCCATTTTTTTGCGACACTAAACATGTTAACTTCTTGGTTTGTAGGTTTTTGTTTTTAACTGATACAGATGTTAGCGTTATCTGTTGGATAATTTTATGTTAGTAGATATTAGTCGTTGGGAATTGAAGCTTTTTCTATTCAGTCGGATTATTTTAATATTCTTAATAAATAAACACTATATTTAGATTGCTTTGGATAAAACTTTATCGAGGAAATATTTAATCGCGATATTTAAATCGTGAAAAGAAGAGTATATATAAGTATAGAAGGTGCGGTGAATTTAAAAATATTAAATTTATTTGCAATATTAATAATATTAATTCTCTGTAGCGCCATGGAGCTGTAATAAATTCTAGTTTCTTTCTTTCTTTCTTTTTTTTAATAAAGAAATAAAAATTGTGTTTCAAAGAGTTAATACTAACAATTCTATATTGTTTTATATAAATTAATATTATCAGAGTTATCGTATAATTTATATTCCGTAGACTTCGGTCTTACCAACGGAAACTAAAGCTGGAGTTAAAATTAAATTTTGGTCTAAATATAGTCTGTATTTATTACATTTAGATCAGAAGTTTGATTCGATGTAACAAGCTAAGGGGTTAAAATCTTTATGTAAAATCAAGAACGAGGCGCGTCGACGTAAGAAATTCAAATAACGCTCTGGCGTGATCGTGATTCATTTGCTCGCGCAATTTCGCACGGCAGCTTTTGATTTACGTTCTCGCTTGGCGTTTCAGCTAATAATGGATTAATATCTCGATAATAAACGAGCATGGAGCTGATTAACCATGGTTCAATGCGTTTCGTATTTAGCCATTGACAATTATGTAAATGAAATATCATCGAGGGGCTGATCGTTGTTTCCAGTCGCGACGACGTTAACACTAGCGCTATCGAGTTTGTAAAAATGACAATTTTCGTTTCTTGCTTTAAAATGATTATCGCACTGTATAATAATTATTATACAAAGTTTATCACCGAGATTTATTACGTAAAATTTAGATATACCGTAAAATGAACTACTATAAAAATGATTCTTTGCTATAGAAAATATCTACTATATAATTATAACGAATGATAATCTAAACAAAAATACATTATAAATTTTAATAAATATACATATATTGTTTATATAAATATAAATAAATATAAAATTTATTTGTAAGTATAAAAATATAATGTAAATTAAAAATGTAATATAAAGAAAAATGAATATAAAATTTATTTGTAAATATAAAAATATAATATAAATTAAAAATGTAATATAAAACAAAATAAATATACAGTTTATTTGTAAATATAAAAATATAATATAAAAAAAATAAATATAAAATTTATTTGTAAATATGAAAATATAATAAAAAAAAAATTAATATAAAACATATATTAATTATATAAATATATTAACAAGTATAATTTTAACAAACGATTAATTAATTTCTTCGCGACAAAAGAGTCAAACAGTTGTGTAACAAAAAATAGTCATTGAATTTAAAAAGAAACAAAATTAATATTCGCGTCTCATTAATCTTTTCCAACGGAATAAAATTATTAATATACGATAAGTCTCCCAAAATTATGCAATTTTTCTAAAATACATTTTTTATAAATTTCAAACACAGCAGATATATTTCACTTGATAAATTAAAACGAAACAGTTCGCATCTCTCTTTTTCAATTTCCATTCAACCAAATAATGTTAAACAAATTTAACCTAAAAACAAATAAAAATAAATTAACTGTCTTTTTCGAATATCCGTTAAATTGATGGATGTAGTGAAACTAGATGTACATTCAACGCCGGTAGCACTAGTGTTAATGGACGATGGTCGTGTTTCCGTTTTCAGCGTAACAAAACAAACAAAAAAAAAGAAAAAAAAAAATATAAGGAAAACCATTGTGGTGAACTATTCAAAACGTTATAGTTATCGTTGGCGTTATCGCATAAATATTTCACACCAGGGACGTTTAATGGTCTGTCAAGGATATATCGAGTGATTTCCACCGGGGACGTATATTTTTCAATTCCGTACATGGTCACGTTTTAGTGTATCTCGTGTATTTTGTTACGCGAAATCCATGAAGCACACTTTCGAATTAAATGGTCCTTCAAATGTAAAAATACCTTGATTCTTTTTCTGCTACCACTGTGATGCTGTTTTATTTTTCTTTTTTTTTTTTATTTCGTTAAAAAAGAGTATTTCGTTTCATTTTTCCACGTTTAAAAGCTTTTCTAACGAACGTTCTAATTTTTCTCAACAACCAAAATTATTTGATACAAAATCTACGTTTCAATGCAAGCCTTATGTGACGTTAATAATAATCGGTACGAATTCACTCGCGACGTCCACTGGGTACGGCGAAATTTTTCGTCAGACATGCATTTCTGAGGGAGTGTATTAAAATATTCAAAATACTGAAAAATTTTAAAACGGGCGAAACAAGCGAAAGGGCATAGCCGGTTAAGGGGGTCAAAAGTGCCCCTAAACCAAATTCGACTTGCGATGGATCATTCGATAGCTTATCAAGAGAAATCAATTTGTGCCAAGTTTCAACTTTGTATCTTCACCGGGGGGGTAGTAAAGGGTAAAATTAAAAAATCACGTTTTTGCTCGATTACTCCAATCTTAGAGTATGAAAAATTCTGAAAAAAATCAGAGATATTGCCGTTAGCGAAGCACATATTACAGAATTTTTTCAGATTTTTAGATTGAGAATCCAAGCGATAAATTTGGACGCCAATTGGCGCCTACGATACCGTGAAACCAATATGTTTCGGTCGCCTATAGGCGTCAACTGTAGTCAAAGGGCTAAAGAGTAGACCTATTTGTAGCGCAAGAAATAAAAATGATAGGTGTTCTAAAAAAAAAAAATACATAACGCGGCGAAAACAAATCTTTACCTATATTTTTCCACAGAAATTCATGAAAAATTCCTCAAATTTCTACGAGAGATTCTATGGACGAGCCGATCGTTTCGACCGGTTTGGTAGTTTTAGCGTCAACGAAAAGGAAGCACGATCCAATGGTCGCGGCATGGTTGAAATTATTTCAGTACCTTGACCAACGTCCGTCCATCTTGACGAGCGTTACGAACGGCAGTGAAAAGAAGCTGTGCGTCATCTAGGCATGTTCCATACTACGTTCGAGTTACCGTAGCAAGACTCCACCATTCGCATGCAATGATAAGGTGTCTACATAGGGACAGGTGAAACAGAGATCTACGATCAGAAGCGAAAGCGCGTCATGTTGCAAGCAGAAAGTATCTCGTGATGTGTGCTCCTTCCGGACACGTGTTTCTCTACTGTTCTCTCCACGAGTCACCGTGTGCCCTGACTTGTTTCATTTGTTCCTCGTTGTTCCATACATTAACCCCATGACTGCGAAACATTACAATTTTAAACGTATTTTTTATATTCTTGCGTTCTCTTATATTTCGTATCATCTCATTTCTTATTATTTTTATTTATATCTTTCTTTATTCGCTACAACGAGCGATTATAGTCGCTGGCTATGAAACGACCATAAGACGTTACGAGATATCGATGTGAAATCGATAACAAAAATTTTTACGCGATTGAAAAAAAAGAATTAGAAAATTGACAAATCGAGGAAGTGTCTAAAAAGCATGGAAAGGGTTAATTTGTTAAGTAGGAACTATTTTGGACGCGATCGTTTAGTTTCTCTGGGATTTCTCAGCGATTTCTCAGGGATTCTTTGCTTTTTAATGTATCGTTACATTTGTATAAGAGCTACAATCTTTATTTTACAACGATAGCTCAATAAGAATCCATACGNAAAAAAAAAAATACATAACGCGGCGAAAACAAATCTTTACCTATATTTTTCCACAGAAATTCATGAAAAATTCCTCAAATTTCTACGAGAGATTCTATGGACGAGCCGATCGTTTCGACCGGTTTGGTAGTTTTAGCGTCAACGAAAAGGAAGCACGATCCAATGGTCGCGGCATGGTTGAAATTATTTCAGTACCTTGACCAACGTCCGTCCATCTTGACGAGCGTTACGAACGGCAGTGAAAAGAAGCTGTGCGTCATCTAGGCATGTTCCATACTACGTTCGAGTTACCGTAGCAAGACTCCACCATTCGCATGCAATGATAAGGTGTCTACATAGGGACAGGTGAAACAGAGATCTACGATCAGAAGCGAAAGCGCGTCATGTTGCAAGCAGAAAGTATCTCGTGATGTGTGCTCCTTCCGGACACGTGTTTCTCTACTGTTCTCTCCACGAGTCACCGTGTGCCCTGACTTGTTTCATTTGTTCCTCGTTGTTCCATACATTAACCCCATGACTGCGAAACATTACAATTTTAAACGTATTTTTTATATTCTTGCGTTCTCTTATATTTCGTATCATCTCATTTCTTATTATTTTTATTTATATCTTTCTTTATTCGCTACAACGAGCGATTATAGTCGCTGGCTATGAAACGACCATAAGACGTTACGAGATATCGATGTGAAATCGATAACAAAAATTTTTACGCGATTGAAAAAAAAGAATTAGAAAATTGACAAATCGAGGAAGTGTCTAAAAAGCATGGAAAGGGTTAATTTGTTAAGTAGGAACTATTTTGGACGCGATCGTTTAGTTTCTCTGGGATTTCTCAGCGATTTCTCAGGGATTCTTTGCTTTTTAATGTATCGTTACATTTGTATAAGAGCTACAATCTTTATTTTACAACGATAGCTCAATAAGAATCCATACGAAAAAGAGGTTACGTACTTTGCGATAGATTATAATTTTTTATACTTGACTTATCACATTGATTAACACATTGCGTACGGGAGACGAGATATCTCGTCTTTAGGAATCCGAACGTTGCGGCCGGGAGACGAGATATCTCGTTTCCAGGTTTCTTCGACTCAATCGACGATTTAAGGAACTAAAAGTAGACTTTCTTGTTACGTTACCAGAGTAACGAAGTCTTGCGTATTCCCTTCACAAATGGTTAGCGAAAAAAGAATGTTTATTCAAAGGTTTATTCAAACTTGTAAAATAAATAATTTAAATTTCTAAAAATGTAAAAAATGTAAATGTATAAAAAATATATAGTAATATTTAAGAATACTTTACGGGAGACGAGATATCTCGTCTTTAGCAATCCGAACGTTGCGGCCGGGAGACGAGATATCTCGTTTCCAGGTTTCTTCGACTCAATCGAAGATTTAAGGAACTAAAAGTAGACTTTCTTGTTACGTTACCAGAGTAATGGTTAGCGAAAAAAGAATGATTATTCAAAGGATTATTCAAACTTGTAAAATAAATAATTAAAATTTCTAAAAATGTAAAAAATGTAAATGTACAAAAAATATATAGTAATATTTAAGAATACTTTACGCGAATATCTGTTACCAAATGCGAATTAATGAAGTGAATATACGCGTCGTATAAAGTGTTTCTAGAGCGCCCAAAATTGCGCCGTACGCGATGTGTTAATAAATTGAACTTTAGATACAAGTTTACCAAAAATTAAGAAATTCAAGTTCGGTTTCATCGACAAGCCAACGATATTATAAAAAAGAAAAAAAAACGAAAGAAAGAGACGGTGATCGTGACACGATCATAAATGGCGGCTCGTAAAAATGTACGTTTCCGGGGACGCGATCGTAAAGGCACTTCCGCTTCAATCCTTTTCGTCGTTACCTTTTGATCTTTGTCCTTTCTTTTTCTCGTTACTTTTTTCCTCGACTTTTTTTCCCAGAAGGGGTCGTATTTTTTTTTTTTATATATATTTCCGTTTCGCCCGCAGTATTTCATAATACATCGTGGCGCGGTGACGTTAATCGCGGCTAATTCGAAACGTCGATTTCGTTTGGGCGCCAACTGTCTCGCGCGGATTAACCGAACCGGCTAATTTCGGATTAATCGATTATATCTCTGCGTCGATGTAACGCTGCCACGTCCGCTCGTGTTCGTGTCTCTGCCACGCTCTCGGTTGATCGAGCTGATCCATGTAAGTGGACGCCTGACCGCCAATTAGCCGATTCAGTTTACTCGTGGATGATCGCCGGTGGTGTCGTGTCAACGTTGGAAAGGGATAGTGAAAGGTAGGGATGAAACCTCTTTTTTTGGACGATTTTTATTTAAGTTTTGGTTAATCGAGAAGTTGAAATGGATGCAAGTGTTAAAAAAATAGAAAGAAATAGTTTTTTCTTGTTTTTTTTTGCGGAACACGGTGGAGAAAAAGCTCGAATAATTAATTTTGGCTGTTATTGGAAGATAAAGCTAAGATTGCAAGCGCCAATTTTGCTAAACGGTATACTACTAGTAAACGAATAAACGAGTTTAATTAATTCCATACGATTGTTTATCATTTATTTCTCATAATCATAATTTCATACTGTTTAACCCTCTGTGGGACTGTGTGACTTAAAAGATAGAAACTGATGTATCTATATTTTAAAAAATTAATTTTGTTCAATTATCGCTGCACTATTAAATTTGATTACTGTATCACTGTAGCGACACCACGATCCATTTACAGTAATTATTGGTTAAAACATTTTCAAATCGAAGTGAAAAACTGTGATCGATCGTAATTTTTTCTCCGATAAGCAGAAAAAATTCGGACTATAGAGGGTCCGAACTTGACAATATGCTTTCATAAATTTAGTCTTTAAGCTTTGTCCTTTTGTAATTTATTCAATTTTGAGATGTTAAATCCGGAACAAGTGTTTCTTTTTTTAATTTTTTATTATCCTGTTACCATCGCAGAATTGGGTTCTGCGTTTTCAATTTACTTATAGAGGAGTCTATTTGTTCGTTTCACGTTCGTGTTTTTATAACAGAAATTTAGAAGAAAAGTTGTTCCTTAATTTTACGATCAAACTTGTTTGAAGAGATTCGGTACGGTTTTTCGCGTTAAAACGCGATTATCCCGAGATGGAAGGCGTGTTTGCAGAGATCGTGAATTATCGTTACGCCGGCAATGAATCTGGGATTCAGATGCACTGTCCAGAACTACGCTTGGCACTCAAGTTCGAGATTAATCAAAATCCACTTAAATTCACGAACTCCTCTAAACGAGTAGCCCTCTTGTTCTGCTCCCGTGATTCTAAGTTGATATTAAACGCAGAAGGCCGTCGCCGAGATTCAACACGGACGAGGCTTGACGGTTCCTGCTATTCCCAAGATGGAAGCCAGTTAATTCGAAAACAATTTTATTTCGCTCTGGTCCGGTTCTGTTTCGTTGGGAATATTTTTAATTCCCATTGATTCAAACGTGATTGATGCAGGGAAGATGAATCGTATTTAAAATTCTTTGGAACAAGCGGAGTATTTCTTAATCCTTTGCGATCCACTGGAGCCGCTGTGGCGACATGTTTCATTTTCTTCAGAGGTTAAGTTCTAACTTAATTTTGTATTTTTTTTTAAATTTAAAAACAAAGCAAATTAACCAAATAAAACTTATAATTATTTTTCCTTTTTAAAATAATACTTTTACTTTTTACAATAGTCCCATGAAGCTTGAATAAAATTTAGGAACGCAAAGAATCAAAGTTAATTTTATATTTTTTTTAATTTCAAAACAAAGCAAATTAACCAAATAAAACGCTTATAATTATTCTTCCTTTTCAAAACAAAACTCTTATTTTTCACGATACTCCCATGAAGCTTGAATAAAATTCAGGAATACAAAGAATCAAAGTTAATTTTATATTTTTTTAAATTTAAAAACAAAGAAAATTAACCAAATAAAACCCTTCATAATTATTCTCCCTTTTCAAAACAAAACTCTTATTTTTTACGATACTCCCATGAAGCTTGAATAAAATTCAGGAACGCAAAGAATCAAAGTTAATTTTATATTTTTTTAAATTTAAAAACAAAGCAAATTAACCAAATAAAACGCTTATAATTATTCTTCCTTTTTAAAACAACACTCTTACTTTTTACGATACTCCCATGAAACTTGATTAAAATTCAGGAACGCAAAGAATCAAAGTTAATTTTCTATTTTAAAAAATTTAAAAACAAAGCAAATTAACCAAATAAAACCCTTCATAATTATTCTCCCTTTTCAAAACAACACTCTTACTTTTTACAACACTCCCATGACGCATAAACAAGATTCAAAAATGCGAACTATTAAATTCAAACGCGAAAAAAAAAAAAATAAAACCCTTAAAACAAGTCAATTTCTCAACAAAACTATATCACTTCGTTCGTCAATACCAATTAAATTAAATAGTTTCACTGTTTCGTTTTACCCAAGACTAACCTTATTACGTGCCTATAAATTCAAGCGACAGTACAATCGATCATTAGCGCCCTACCTTTTCCTATTACAATATCAAACAACACTCTATACGCGAAACATGCTTCGGCTATTCGAATAATTACAGAATAACCGAGTGTACGCGTAAAAAAGTTTCAGCGATCGTTACTCCGAAGGTATCATAATTTTATCCACCGCTGTGCAGACACGGTTCTCTCTAGAATCGCGTTTATCGAGCTTCCATATCCTCATTCTCTCTCTTTGTCTCTCTTCAGCCTCTTCCTGTACCGCGTCTTTGTCTCTTTCTCCCGGTCTCGGGCCGCTGAGGATCGGATTCAGCCGCAGACCAATTTTGGTTGAACGTCCTCTGGCTTATTCGCACGTACAAGCGGTTGTCTTAGTGTTCCCGTGTCCCTTTGGAACCAGGAGTTCCCCGACTTCTCTCCTGTGTACGTTCTAACCGTTTACAGGATGTATACGCGTGGACCTTTCGCCACGAATTCGCGGAGACGCGATCGGGGTAATTTTTATTTGAGAATAGTTGGAAAAATGTACAGTGCTGTAGCGAGGATAGTGAGATGCTGACGAGCCAGCGGTCTTTGTTCGGTGTTGTGGCATTGAAATTGTGAGGGAGAACGTGGAGTCTGAGAAATATAAGAGTAGTATTTTAACACTTAACCGTCCGGCTCTTTCAGAGCAAAATTTAAGTGTACGGTAAAATTATGTGTATTTTAGAAGTTGTACATTTTTGGAGAAATTAGTGTATTTCTTCTGAAAGATATTGTTTTTGAACAAGATATTGTATTGTTTTTATATGGACGAATGTCGAGAAATACATTAAGGTGTCGCCGGCTGGTTACCGATAATAGAGAAAGAACATATTAACACTAAAACTAATGCGGTCAAACCAAAGCGGTCAAAATGCGGGCTCGTAATTTTTCATAGAAGTTATATAAATTTGCAGCTATGCAGTTTGAGGAATTTTTCGTAATTTTCTATGAAAAATGTAGCTAAAGATTTGTTCTTATGCTGTGTATTTTTTAGAATACCTATAATTTTTCCTATAATTTTTCTACTTGAATTATGCAACTCGTCATGGTAATTTCCATGCGAAACGAATAACGAGTTCCATTCGTCGTGACAATCGAGTTACTTTGCGTTACAATTAAATCCCACAAACTCCTTTATTTTGCAATAAGAAAGATTATTTTCAAACACTTGCACCAACGTATGAGAAAAAGTAAAACCAGATCCAGATGGAAATAATAATTTTAATTAAATCCTACATCAAAAAGTTAACGTGCTACCGGATGGTTAAGCGTTAAATCATTTTATCGTTCTAACATCGAATAACAGCGCTGATACGAATCAATTATCAACCGATAGATCGATCTAGAATCGCGTACTCGTCGATCGAATTCGATAAAATCAAACGGATCGAATAAAATGGTCGGACAGGAAAATGAAATTCTATTCGGTGACCGGTCGGTCGACTTGAATTAATTTTATATCGTGTTACATCGCCTATTCTCAGTCAGCTTTGACTGCAGGCGAAACCCGACGATTTGGACGGGTTGTACACGATGTTGATTCGTGTTTACGCTATAGTGAATTCGATTCGGTTAATTCTGGTGTAGGTGGACGTTAATTTTGGATCGGATCTTCAGTCAGATTTGCTGGGATGATCCAATGATTTAATGATTAAAACGGTAGGTCGACCGATCTATGCATGATCCTGGATTAAGTCTGGATTATGTTGGGTCATCGTGAATTCTGGATTAGCTATCGGGGAACGTTTGACAGCATAATTTGATACCGTGATGCTACTCCGTCGGTCGATTCAATGTCGAACGATGATTTAACCGACAGCGGCTCGTGGATTTGAATTTCCTCTCGAATATTGGCCATCTTCGATGGTATTTTACTATATAATGATGATGGTCGGTGGAAAATTTGTGTATCAACCACAGAAACTCAAACAGAGAGATTTAATACGTGTTGGATGATAGTAGACTCCGCGTTAGATTTTAATCCCTTGAAACGTATGTCGAGTTTGGTTCGATAGTTTATTCCGTTTCATTCTTTTCAGTTTTAGTGTATAAATATTGTTTTTGGGGAAAATTTATGTTGACTTTTATTGGGATAGAAAAATGATTGTATCGGTGCGTGGTATATATAGCGGGGAAACTAAACAAATTTTAAATTTGCTTTTATCAAATGCGAGGTCTATATTGTGTTTTTATCTTTATAAAATTTGCTTTTATTAAATGCGAGGTCTATATTGTGTTTCTACCTTTATAAAATTTGTTTTTATTAAATGCAAGGTCTATATTGTATTTTTATTTTTATCAAATTTGTTTTTATTAAATGCAAGGTCTATATTGTGTTTCTATTTTTACCAAATTTCCTTTTATTAAATGCGAGGTCTATGTTGTGTTTCTATCTTTACCAAATTTGCTTAATTAATAATTATATATACAAATTAATAAAATCTTGTATTTAGTGTCTTAAAAAGTGTAAATTTCAAGAAGCTTCTTTAAAATTTACATTTTTTAAGTTCTGTTTTTTCAGTTTTTGAAGTTTCTCCTCTTTTTTACTATATATTCTCAAAAATACGGATTTGCGTAACGATTTGCAGTATAACATTTTATAGAATTATTGTGTCAGCATTGGATCGTCGCATATAATACGTTTAAAGTCGATAGTTTGACTATTAATCAGCGTTCTGGAATTGTTTCAATATCAATTGATTTAACAAAGCTTCGAACAATCAAATCCAATGTTGATTCAGGAAAGAAGCTTGCAACAATTATTCCGGAACAAATAAATTGTTCTTAGACGCGGAGATCTCTCGATCGGGCATCGAAACAGGATCGATGGGATTAGCTGCGATTTCGATCATGCGCAACACTCAAATCAGAATGCTAACTAGCTCGAACACAATTCCGATCGGATTTCAATTTGCGAACAGTTCAAGGGGGAGGACCACTAATTCGTAGTCGAACATTTAGTTCGGCAGTTAGGTGCCTTTGAATCAGATTCGACGCTTCTGACGGAAGCTGCAACCATCGACGGTCATTGGCTCGTAATACAGAAAAGAATAATCAGGATGTTGGTTTCAAAACAGATGTAATTTGTTAAACTGGGATATTTAACGTTTGAAAATCGAAAGAACGAGCCACGCTTCATGATTGTGGCACAAACATTGGATGACAGGTTTTGGATCTGTTAGGAAGTGATCCACGATGATCCACGATTTCAGGATTCGAAATATTATCGAAAACTGTACGAGACAATTTGGAGTTCGCCAATTCTACGGGTGTTTCGGAACGAATCGAAGAAACTTTGGTAGATTGTTCGAAAGGCTCACTGATTTTCTGAGTAAAAAATGATACATAAATTCTATTCCCGATATTAAAATATTTTTCGTGTTACAATAAAATCACGATTCCCAAAATTGTCATATCACACAAACATAAATCCTATTTTCAATATTTACGTGGTTACTACCATTTAAGGATTCCTCGCTTGGCAATATAAAATCACAGTAATTTACCAACAATTTACAAACTGTAACTCACGACTGGACCGCAGACTTGTATCCAAACTCATACTTTTCAGAACATAGCAAAGATAAAAACAACTATAGAAAATTATCCCACCTACCAAGTATTACAAAAAGCTCTATAATTTAGATATTTTACATGTTTCTTCGTATCGCGAGCATTCCGTGAAACGTTGCACCTCTAAATTTCACGTAGACGCAATTATCATAATTACAATTTTCACATAAAAAAAAAATCCACAGCCCGGTAACTCGAAACTCCGAACAACCTCGAACAATATCCCAAAGTCTCTGGCATCCCCTCCGAGACACCCGGTGAAAACGAAAAATATTCACCGTCCAACAATCACAATTATCTTTCTTTCAATCCATCTTTCCTTCACCGTCCAACAATCACAAGTATCTTTCAACAACTAATTTTCATCGAACGCTCTAACCGATCTAAACAAGATCAACAGATCAACAGAACCCAATGAACAATTCTCTAATCCGCAGCCTCAACGAAAACAAAAAAACCAAGAAAAAAAAAAACAAACATTTCTTGTCGTTTGAAAAGGAAAGGTCCACAGATGAGAAAAGGATGATTACGGATCACGGCCGCGTTCTGGCTCGTATTCGGTACATATCCGACACAAGGGTTGGTCCGCGGATGGCGCACGCTGACTCGAAATCGAACACTAGCTGGCCCCTACCTGGGTATCGTTGATGCTCCTGTGTCTTACCCTCCTGAACAAAGTGCGGGCTGTGAAGAACCGTGGCGTCGCTCATCGCGTGCTCCGTCATGATCCTCAGCGAGAGCACCAGCCCCGAGTAACTCCTCTCAGCTGGCAGATCGGTGATCTCGAGCATGCTAGGCGTCATGCTAGTCGCAGACGCCAATAGACGCCTGGTGTCCGCGTCGAAGACCTGGAGCACATAGGTGGCAGTGCGCGGGTCGATGTACTCGCTCTCCGCGCAGCTCACCCTGACCGTTGTCCGGCTCTCTTCCCTGATCGTACAATTCTCCGGGGGCGGAGGTTGCGCCAGCCTTTCACCTGCTACCATACCGGGCACAACACACCAGCCTCAGCCTTCTTCTACAGCTACTTCGACGGGTTTTTATGAGATGGGTGGGATGGGCGGTTGTTAGGGAACGGTGTACGGTTTGGTTCTGGAATTTTCTTTTCTTGGCAATAGCAGGGTGGCCTCCTCATCGATTTCAACGAGCTTCAGATGTGTTCTCAGTGACGATATTCTGAACGATTTTTTTTTAACCGTTTGTCTTACGATTTCTTTTGGTATTCGTGCTGGTAAGAGCTGTTCGCTGGTTTTAACAGTTTGTCGAGTGTAGGTATTGGGATATGTATAATTTATATTTTGATAGTTCTCGATTTTATGAATTGAAATTGAGGTCGGAGTTGAGATTCGATTTTGTTGGAAGTACGAGGTGGTTTTGTTGTATTTGAGCGGTAATCTGTGCCACGAGAGCTGGTCGTGATTGCAAGGCGAGGGGTTAATACGCGTAATCAATATTGCGTTTTAATGCTTTGTACTTTGAGCGATGGTTGATATTTTATTTTTACTTCCGAAATCTGTGTTGAATTTGCATTGATTTTTATAGTTTTATGTTTAGTAATGTATGTACGTTGATAAAAAGCGATGGAAGTTATTTTTAATTAAGAAGAATGTGTTTTATATTATGAAACTTAAAGGAATGGAGCAAAATGGAATGTCGAGTCCAGCTCGATCTACTGAAGCAGTCAAAATGACCGATTCGTAATTTCTCGTATAAGTTTTGTGAATTTACTATGATGACTTTTAGGAGATTTTTCATAATTTTTTTATTACATATCTAAACGAAGGTTTGTGTCCTTTGAGTTATCTGTACTCTCGTCCGTAAGTCATTGGACACTTAACAAATTTAAAATAAAGTACAGTTTATGTTATAATTACAGTCTTGCTATTTATGAATTATTGATGTCATAGAGAACTTCTTGAGATCCTATTAAAATTGTATTCAAAACTTATAAGTGTATTTATTTCTTCATTTACATTTCTCTGATAAAAACAAGTATACCTTAATCGCTGATAATTTTAATGTTAACTTTTTAATTCCACGTAAAAACATTTTTGAAATCTTTTACTTCGGTTTTAGATTGTGGCAAGGCTTGGTAAAAAATAAAAATATGTATTTCGTATTAACTCTCATTTGTCACACTTTTACCACGAATCTTGGTTGTCGCACTGTTAATTTTCAAGAATGGACAATAATTTCATTTTGATAAAAGATTTTGATAAAAAAGTTAATCGATAGTTGGAGTGAAAAATTGTTCAGAACGACGACTTTGATAATACATTTCAAGGTTATTGAAATCGGTAAGGAGGTCACACTTCTAAATAGCTGCTCTTTCTTTTTTTTTATTTATTTTTTAGGTACCCTTTAGGGTAGGGGTTAAGTGGAGACGCAAAGTGAGACGGGTGTAAGTTTTTCAACGGCACCCTGTGTTGCAAAGGGTTGCTTTTTTTTTCAGTTCTCGTGACTGAAGAGAGGATTTCAGTCCTGTGTTCTCTTGGTAACGCGTTTCCGTATTCCGTTTGTCCGGCGTTGCTGAAGCGCTCAAAACGTTTGTCTCGGAGGAGGTGATTTTTTGTTGTTTTGTTTAGGGAGATGGGGCGTTGGAGGGCTGTTTGAAAGCAAGTTTTTGCAGCTTTTTCTATCGTTTTGAACTGTCTTGGTTTGCCGAGATTGTGCACTTCTAAAGAACCAATCTATAGCTCGTTTCAATTTTTTTCCAACCCAATAATCCTTTGAGAAAAATAGATACGTCTACGGTATGCTTAAAACTCAGATTAAGATTTGTTTGGAATACAAAGTCGTTTAAAAAATATGTAAACAAGAGTTCAATGGATCGTAACTTTATCTCGCGGTAAAATTTTCCAGAAAGGAGGCATTAATTCATAATACAATTGATTTCAACAATTTTGTCACTCAAAGGATAAATGGACGACAAATGTCCAGAGATTATAATTTCTCGAATGTTTATCAAAATTTCAATTATCAACGAAACGAAGAGAATAATATGCCATAATCAAAAATGGTTAATATGTAATAATCAAAAATATTTAACACGTTGCCGCAAATGACGGCTATAGCCGTCCGATCTTTGGCGATATGTAGGAAAACGACGGCTATAGCCATCGTGCACATTTTAATCGATAAAAAAAAGAACAGCGTTGGTACGAATTGTTCTAACGCATACGCTTGTTAATTATTGAGTAATACATCGAAAAAAAATGTATAACATGCCAGACAACATATTAGTTGTTCCTTTATGCGTTTTCTCATGAGTTTTTGTCAATTGAAAAAAAAATGTGTTTCTGAGCACGATCGTCAAATTAAAAGTGTGCGGCAACGTGTTAATATGTAATAATCAAAAATAGGTAATATGTAATAATTAAAAATAGTTAATATGTAGTAATCAAAAATAGTTAATATGTAACAATAAAACATAATTAATATGTAACAATCAAAAATAATTAATATGTAATAATCGAATAGAGATTCTCGTAAAAAAATACACGTATCCCATTCTAACACTAGAACTACCAAAATGGTTAAAATAACTTCATAATTTTTGACACAATCTTTACAAATTAACCACGGTGCCTTTCCGCAGANTAGGAAAACGACGGCTATAGCCATCGTGCACATTTTAATCGATAAAAAAAAGAACAGCGTTGGTACGAATTGTTCTAACGCATACGCTTGTTAATTATTGAGTAATACATCGAAAAAAAATGTATAACATGCCAGACAACATATTAGTTGTTCCTTTATGCGTTTTCTCATGAGTTTTTGTCAATTGAAAAAAAAATGTGTTTCTGAGCACGATCGTCAAATTAAAAGTGTGCGGCAACGTGTTAATATGTAATAATCAAAAATAGGTAATATGTAATAATTAAAAATAGTTAATATGTAGTAATCAAAAATAGTTAATATGTAACAATAAAACATAATTAATATGTAACAATCAAAAATAATTAATATGTAATAATCGAATAGAGATTCTCGTAAAAAAATACACGTATCCCATTCTAACACTAGAACTACCAAAATGGTTAAAATAACTTCATAATTTTTGACACAATCTTTACAAATTAACCACGGTGCCTTTCCGCAGATTTTCCGCGATTTTCCATCAAAAATATACATAAACCTTTGTCCGAATCGCATTGCATACTATTTTATATACCATCCACTTTGATTTCTTCGGTAGAAATAAGTATACTTTAATCGTCGGTAGCTCTAGTGTTAAGCAACAACCACCCTCGAGTAAACTCGATCGCGACGTATTTCCAGCCGAAAACCTGCCAACCCTCTACCCCTCGTTTCTCATTCGTCGCGCGAACGTGTTTTAATATAACCGTCAAAGCGTAATCGATACCCGCCATAAGGTTAGACAGGCCGGTATTGATATCGAACCATTCGATCTAATCGTTCGTGCGTCGCGTAACAAGCGTATCTGACTTTCAAGACTTGAGTCGGTGTCGGAAGTACGGTGAGCCGGTAGCTTTATCGAACGAAATATTCGTCGACCCGACAGAAGAAGCATTTACACGCGTGAACGAGCCGGAACTGTTGGACGGAACCTTTTTTTTTTTCCTCCCCTCTCTTCATCTCTCTACTTTTGCGCAGCGCGATGGTTCGACAGGGGTGGGAGTCAATAAACCGGCGGACGAGAATGGAGTAACGCTGGTCAATGATATCGACATTGTCTCGATGAATAGGGGGATTCGTTTAACTTTTTATAACACTCTCTAACTTGGAAGTTATAATTGCTGGATAGAATACAGCAGTGTTTCCCAAAGTGGCGGCAATATCGCTCCTTGGGGTGCGTTTGAATTATCGGTTAGTTAGGCATGGCTTTATATTAGTGGTCTTGCGGAGTTGGTTGTAGCGGTGGGGCGAGAGAGGACGAATTGTATTAGGTTGGTCTGAGAAGTTTCTTTTGATTTGTTAGTGAGAAAAGGTGGTATTTTTTATGTTTTATAATATATTATTATATTGTACGAATATTGTTTGAATATTTGAAGTATATTGTAAATTTGAAGTATATTGTTTGAATATTTGAAGTATATTGTAAATTTGATGTATATTGTAAATTTG
>SMSQ01007043.1:26284-38615 GCA_019453375.1 Ctenoplectra terminalis
TTTTTTTTTCTTTTTTCTTTTCAAGGTAATTTGATTCTATGGTACCGTAATTGCGATTCGAGATAGAAACTGTACGCTGGTTATTAAAGCTCGGATGTGGAATCTGTTTTTATTATTAGATTGAAATATTAAAAAAGTGACCAGAGAGAATTGAATTGATAATGGTTTTTTGTAAATACTAAATCTTCGTAATCGCGCTTTCAATCGGAAGAAGAATTTCCACGAAATGTTACTGGACTTTCGGAGAGTCGAATCTGAAAGCCGGTATAGTCTAATTAAATTCCCAGACCGACGTCCTGAAATTAATTAACATAATCGGCTCATTAATCAAATCCACAGCCGTCAATTGATTACCGCGATACATCATATTGCCAATTATGGTGATTAATTTCCAGTACATTCCTTATTAATTACACAGCGATGGATATCGCTGTACAAAATAATAAAAAAAAAATAAAAAAATACAATTTTAAAGAAACGTATAATCTTCACAATCGTTAGACATTTTCCCGTTCGTCCGTGGTTTGGTCGCGTTTAACGAGACACGGACCACGGAGAGCGTAGGGGACGATAATCGAGTTCGACGGGAACTGGAAGTCCCTCGATTTAGTTCGGCTGCTGGTGATCGAGGATCGAAACGACCGGTGTCGAGCGCCTAATCGCGCGTCTACGATACCAGAGGCCGAGTAAACGCTGCAGCATGACAGTGTCGCACAGGAAACTAATTTTTCCCCTTGTAAAACGATGATTCAGACGCTGTAACGGAATTATCTGCATCGTAGCCACTCACGCGAGAAAAACCACAGATGATCTAGCTCGATCGTTACGTGCTTTTGCAGGATGATAGATTTGAGAAAGTTTGATAAATTCGAGAACAAAGTTCGCAATTCGTAATTATTTAGAAGCGCGGCCTCTCGATACATTTCAACGACTTCGAGCTATGTTATTCATCATTCTGATTCGTCATTCAATTCTTTCTTCTTATAAATGTTACCCTTCTTCGGTCTTAATTTCTGATACTGTACGGAAAAATATCTCCGAAATTTGTTACTTCGATTTTAGGTTTGAGTTAGGTTAAAAAAAAAAATATAATTATTGTTCATGTTGAATATCATTATATCATTATTCCATATTAATCTACATATAAATAATTTTTTAATCACGCTCCGGACAAAGCGTTGAAAAGTCGAGACTCCCTTTCGATCGAGCTCACCCTTCCCACGTAAAGCCTCAATAACAACGCAGAACTACTATATACGAGTAACAGAATCCCGTAGGATCATCGATTAACCATAAAGACCGATAAAAATCCTTGCGCTGGAACGCGAAATGGTTCTCTTCCAACGAAGAAATCGTCTCAAGTCCGCGAACCGGATTTCCAGATACATAAAATTGGTCCACGTAAAAATCATCGACACGTGTACTGCAGCGTTCTGCCTGGTTCTCGGCCCTTGGATCGTAAATAAACGGTTCGGAGCAGGTCTCTCCGACGCGGTATAGGATGACCAGAGGATCGATGAGAGGAAACGGATAAACCAAAGGTGGGAACCGGTACGTAGGTAGGAAAGAGACAGACGACGCGAGTATCGGTGCTGACGACAGAGAAGAAAGAGCCAGAAAGAGGTAGGAATGAAGAGCGTGGGAGTACTAAGAAGAAGAAGTATAGATAATCACGTGAGCTCTACGATGAAAGGCCGTGCAGCGTAGCAGACAGTGCTCAAATTAAATCGCAAGAGAGTGCCACGCCGATTTCGACGAACAGGTCGCACAGGCATCGTCGCACGATCCGTTAGAAGGCTGCTCGTGTTATCGAGTCATTCGATTCGGCTGAAACTCGACGTTCAAACTCACCTGTTCGCCTTTCGGGAAGATTCAACGTGGTTGCACGGAAGTGGACCGTCTCGCTGCGACCTTTGCTGTTGCTCGCGTATACGTGCACATCGTAGGTAGTTCCTGGCTCGAGGTTGCCCACCGAGAACGATGGCACTTTGCTCGTCTGGTTGTATACAGTGGTGCTAGGTTTCGAGGACGTGCTGCTGGTCCCTGCCTCACGGTCCACCTGTATCGTGAACTTCTGTGGCAGACCGCCGTCGAAGCCCTCCGTGCACTCCACGTACAGCGAGTCCGTCGTCTGGTTCAGAAGAGAGCAATTGTGCGGCGTGTCCGGGTGACCTGGGAAGGGAAATAGTTAGTACGGTCGAGACTCGGTGAACGGGAAGTTTCGAGGACCTCGCGAGGAGAGTTTGTGGATCGGGGTGTGTGTTTTTGGGAGGAGAGACACGGTGTTTGTTGAATTTACGGGTGAACGTAACTGGAAATGGTCTGTGGAAGATTTGTTAAGCGATATAGAAATTTTATGGAATTATTAAAGTCGCAGCTCGTTCGGTGTGAAACGAAACTTTCTGTTTTATCACCGTTGTTATTAAATGTCGTAGGTAGATATTTTAGAGTATGCTTAAAGATCGAAATCGGCGATGCTATCCGTTTCTTAAATAATCACATCTAATTTGATTATTAATTTAAATTACATTTAATTTAATCCGATCGATGATATAATTTTCTCAACTGGTATTAATTTTTTTTAAAATTTTTATTCCCACCGTAAAACAAATAAACTCTTCTAAGCCGTGGAAAAATAGGTGGCTCATTCACTCCCATACAAAATTTTTCATCGTTCCATTCGTTTCTCTTCTCCGAACTCCCATTTTTCCGCTCGCAAGGAACGATCGTTTAAAAAGTAACAACTCTGTAGGTTAAAGACGCAGTAAAGCTATCTCTATTCGACGAAGCTATAGCATCGTTTCGCGTACAGTGGCAGCGAAGCTTCCTAGGATAGCTGACCCGTGATTGCGTCGAGGAGACAAGAGATGAAGCGGCTCGAAGTCGGGGAAACTACCACGACAAACGTCTGCCTCCTTTCCAGGACTCGAACGGAATACTGAGAAGGTACAGACACCCTCAACGAATCTCCCTCTCTCGCTCTCTCTCTCTCTCTGTTTCTCTCTTTCCATCCACGTACGAACCGGTGAAACTAGTATTTCCCAAACGACGACGTTTTCCGTCGTCTTTAATCAACAGATACGAGCTTAGTTAGGTTTTCGTTTCGGGACAGGGCTCGATTCCTGTTGACTGCCTCGTTTTATGCAACGCTCGCTTTAATAGCGCTTTTTATTGGACTATTCCGTCGGTTTAGTGCCTTCCACGGTACTAAAGTGCGTTTGTCACGTACTGACGCGTCTGTCTACGAGGTCTCGCGGAAACGCGACGCAAATGTCCGCACGTCCTCGATACTGCACGGGTCCGTCCAAGTTTTCGCGTGTTTGTAACTCGAACTTGCCGGAAGTACTCTCGAGAGACGTCGAATTAGCGCTGTTCTTAGCGAAAAGTATGCAGAACTTAAAAGCGCTCGTCAACGTTTAGAACTCTTTAACGGGGCTATCGTTTCGTTTCGCGTTGAAAGTAATTTACTGCCGGCAGATACGCAATAGAGTAACGGTGTCTCAAGCTTATAGATACGTGATAGCGTTTTAAGTCTTCTGGGCCTATTGGCTGGCTTTGCTGTAACTCTTAGATCCGACTATTCTATCGCAGAGTGCACGAGGCTCGACTAAGAAACAGAGATTAAGAAACGGAGATCGTTCGCGAGAGAACACGATCTCTTTTCCTTTGCCTATTCTTTGTGACTTCGCGAGACGCGTGAGAATGATTTCAGTGCGTTTCTGTCTCGAGCTGCGTCGGACACTGAAACCTTTAACCCTTTCGGTACGAGCGCTCTGTCCGCCGTGATACTCCCGCTGTACGAGGAGCCGCTCCGAAAATGTACACATAGCGCGTGGTCAGTCCTCTTTTGTACGAAGATTTTTCTAGGCGTTAAATAAGGATTCTGTTTAATAAAACAATGTTTCTTCTAAGAAGCGTCGTTTATAGTTTCAATATTAAAAGATATTTATATAAAATTCTATTAATTATATAAGTAACACCAGGTCGTCAGATGGATGCCGGATATATCTGGCGCTCCTACCGAAAGGGTTAAGGCCATCGAGGAGAAATAAGACTTCTAAAAATTGACCGAAAAGAGAAATCGAAGACCTTGACGCAGAGACCGATTAAGTCAAGATTTTAAAATTCGTGAGAAATTTAACAAAACAATACACAAAAATATACAGAACTTGGAGAAGTGCCATTCTGCTAAAAGCTTGTCCAATTTTTTACATCACGGTCTTAATTCCCAAGAATTATAAAATTCAGCCAACGAAACCTGTCGACGCGAGACGCGACGAATCAAAATTCGATTCGCTCGTGCGACATGTTCCGGAGATGATCAGGAGATCACGCTCCATAGTTTCTTGGGTCGTATAATAAGAAACGCCGATTTGCAGTTGCGTTTGGTTAAGAGGTCGTCAAACGCAGGAAGAAGCGAAACACCGTAAAAGGAACGGACGTCCAGGTACGGAGGCGGTCGTCGCTGCTTCTAATCTGCATAATGAGGAAACTTTTTAAATCTAATTTACGTCTATCAAGCATCCCCTCGAGAGACAGTTTTCCCTGGATTACTCGGAGCGTAGCGCGGCCGGCCCGTATCTTACTCGCCTCTCTCTTCTTCCTATAAATCCTGACGATTTATATTTACTAAAATCTTAATTTCCTCCGTTGTGCAGACTGTTACATAATTAAAAACGAAGTTTTTCCATAAAGCAAGCTGGCCACGCCGCGCTGCGTGACTCCTAGCCGTGGAATCATCTCGCGGACACAATTTCAAGCCGGTATTATTTCAGCGCTTTCGCGCGTTGTACTTAAGGTAATGCGAATTCTCCTTGGATTAAAGGATCATCCGAAGGCTCGCTCGGACGCTTTGGAACGCTGGTTTCTCGTTAAAAATGAATGTTTCACCGTCGAGTACCATGTTTCTAAAACTGAGCGACATGGTATCCTTTAACCCTTTGCAAGAAGGCTTCTTAGCCCCTTGTCTTACGATTTCTTCAATATTCATACGCGTTAGCAATTATTCCCTGCTTTGACACTCTGTCCAAATATTGCGCGTATTTTCCATTTGCCAATTTTCAATCTTGTAAATTGAAATTACGGTCAAAGTTAAAATTGAACTATTATATATTATTATAAATACAGTGCGTTTTTATCGTATTTTAAACATAATTAACGCCACGAGTGTGACTCGTGATTACAGAGCAAAGAGTTAAGGACCGTATGGATAAAAATTCGTAGTTTACTTATCGATAACCGAAATGTATAATTATACATGAAAAAAGTTCTGGTACGTTCGTTCCGATTTTAGTTACGATTCTAGGTTAAATATCTCTTTTCGTTTCAGGTAAGAAAAAATTGGAAAAAGTGTCCACTTTTCGGTCGTCTAGATTAGAGTATCCTCTTAAGTCGATGCAAATTTTCCAAGCCTCGCTCGGACGCTTCGGAACGCTGATTCCTTGTTAAAAATAAACGTTTCAGTGTCGAGTACCATGTTTCTCAAACTGAGCTACCGTGGTACCTTTTAACTCTTTACAAAACGGTTTCTTAACTCCTTGCTTTACGATTTCTTCGATATTCGTACGCGTTAGCAATAGCTGTTCACTACTTTGACACCCTGTCAAACGCAAAGTATCCAAATATTGCCCGTATTTTCCATTTGCTAATTTTCAATCTTGTAAATTGAAATTACGGTCAAAGTTAAAATTGAACTTTATCATAAATATAGTGCGTTTTTATTGTATTTCAACCATAATAAGCGCCACGAGTGTGACACCTGATTATAGGACAAAAGGTTAAGGAGAGCCATATGGATAAAAATTTGCAGTTTATTTATAAAAAATCGAAATGATGTTATAATTGTTATAGGCGAGAAAGATTCTGGCATATATCGATTTTGGTTACGATTCCAAGTAGAATATCTTTTTTTATTTCTGTCAAAAAAGAAATTTAGAAAAAGTGCTCATTTTTCGGTCGTCTAGATTAGAGTATCCTCTTAAGGTAATGCGAATTCTCTTTAGATTAAAGGATCATTCGAAGGCTTGCTCGGACGCTTTGGAACGCTGGCTCCTCGTTAAAAATGAATGTTTTAATGTCGAGAGAAACCCACCCCCCGCGCCATCCTCTTTACCTGTTTCAACATGGGTATTCTTTGAAACGTTTGAGTTTGTTTCTTCTCTTTTTCTTCTTCTTTTTTCTTTTACTTTTTTCTTTTTTAGCGTTGAGTAGGATTTTTTTAGGAGAAACGTAAAAAAGAAGGGTTTGAAGGATTCTCGTTTTTCAAGTAGCGAGGAATTTTTATCTGTCGTTTCGTGGGGATTGTTTTGTTTGTTGTTTGGGTTAGGTTGAGTTGTGTTTGAAAGTCTGTGCAGGGAAATATAGTACACTCCGTGGGAGCTCTTTAATTATTTCTGTTAATAAACTATGGAAATACTTTTTTCGTGATTAAAAATGTTAATTGAAAATAGAGATGCGAAGAAGAGAATATTTGTGAAACGAAAGTTCGGAAAAGAGAAGACACGAGAATACTCTTTGTATAATGAAATGCTAACTGCGAGTAGAAACGAGAAGTAAATAAATACTTGTTAATAGAATATGTGAAAGAATGCAGGATGCAAGAATAGTTTTTGAACGATTGCGAGATAGTTGCAAATAAAAAAGGTAAAACGAGCAATTTTTATAAGCGAAGCTTAAGGAGTCACGCCATTTTGGAGGCCTCAAGATGATAAATAACTTTAGAAAGATACGAAAGTTGCTTTTAGAAGAGATTATTAAGTGAACTGAGTAAAACAAGAGAAAAAAAAAAATCAAATTTAAAATGTTCGATATTTACCAAAATACTAAATTTATAATAAAAAGAAAAATCATTAACGCAATAACAATTTGAAGAATCTTAAGGTATAGTGTAACATAAAATACACTCACCGGCTGGTACAATATGGTAGACACAGGGTTCGAGCTGTGTGCCCTGATCATTGGTACCCCAACAAAGCAGAGTGCCATAGTCTAATTCCGTCATCGGTGTGTAAGAAGCCGTGGAACGTGTTCGTTCGGTGGTGACGTGTGCCTGTGGTATGTCGATCGCTTCCATCGTGTTATTGAACTTCCACGTAAACGTTACTTCCGCTGGATTTGCCTCGAGCTCGCACGGTATCCTCGTGGTTTCCTGTCGTGCTACACCGAACACCTTTACCTGGCCGTGGTGACAGACCGGAGTGACTAGAAAAGAAACGAAACTATTTCTCAGAATGGAAAATAATATTATGTCTTTTATCCAAAGGTCATGTTCTGAAAGTTACGCATCACCGATCAAAAATATACGGATACTAGCTTATTATTGCCTAAATTTAATTAAACATTACAAAATAGAAAATCTACAATTGGACTGCGAATTTTTATGAATATAATCCAATTATGAGTATAATCATGGTTAATTAGAATCATTTATTTTAAGTTCGAAACGAGGCAGTAATAATTATCATAAATACACTACTTGTTAACGAAATAATAATAATAATAATAATAATAATAATAGTAATAATAATAATAGTAATAATAATAATGGTAATAATAATAATAATGGTAATAATAATAATAATGGTAATAATAATAATAATGGTAATAATAATAATAATGGTAATAATAATAATAATAGTAATAATAATAATAGTAATAATAGTAATAATAATAGTAATAGTAATAATAATAATAATAATAATAATAATAATAATAATAACAAACGTTTGTCGTAAGAGGCGACTAACAAGGAATTTTACGGAGTCGACACACACCGATTTTAAAGAAATTTTGACACGATATACATCTCGAAGAGATATTAGACAAGTATTATTTTTTTTATATCGGCCATCGTTCATTTTGAACGGGTGATATCAGCATTTGTTTAAAACCAGTATTTTAAGTGTAAAATACTTGAAATGGAATAAATGATTATGGATTACGAAGCAACTATCGGTGTCTGCGTTTCGAGAAAATCAACCTTCCGCGTCGACGATTTTCCTATCTAGAAATTTCCTTGGTACCTAGGACTAGACATTGAACGGTGAAACGTAAG
The DNA here is from genome assembly GCA_019453375.1 of Ctenoplectra terminalis. Taxonomy (NCBI): domain Eukaryota; kingdom Metazoa; phylum Arthropoda; class Insecta; order Hymenoptera; family Apidae; genus Ctenoplectra; species Ctenoplectra terminalis. Next base: position 34,338 of record SMSQ01007043.1, read on the forward strand.
TTGAGCCTTTTGATCCACGACTTTGACGATGAGTGATCGACTGCTGTCTAATATTCGTACAGGACAAAGGTAACACGATTATGGAGCACTATCCATGATTAAGCATTAATGATACAATCGATGTTCGTGCATCATTCCCAAGTCCTTGTCAACCGCAAGCCTGGAGCAGCATCAGATTTCATGGTAACATATATTATATATATACATATATATATATATATACCTATGATATATGTATATGTATAATACACGATGTACATGGACGAGAAGCTATCTACTCTCAAAGGATAGTAACACCATTGAGGTGCACCCCTTTATTGCCGAAACGAACCCAGGATACTCGTAAAATGAAGAAGGTTCCATTTAAAAAGTTGATTAACTTTGTACTGTTATCACTTCGTACTTTCGTACGTTGTCACAATGATAATACCTCGTCTGCGATATCGTGTATCCAAATTTATCCTTTCTTGAAAAAAATCTTGATGCTCCTTAAAATCTAACGATCAAAATTCACATATTCTATTCTTGTGATATTCGTAGACATAAAAAATAGGAACAAAAAATGATTCAACTCTTATTCCTCCCAAAATACAAACTCTTAACCTTGGAACCCCGATTCTCAAAATTCCATCACTGAAACCCCAGAAATCCTACTTCCACGACATCAAAAAAAAAAAAAAAAAAATATATCATCACAAACCATAAAAAAGAAACGAAAAAATGATTCAATTCATTCCTCTCCCTCATAAAACTCAAAACTCCAAAAATCATAAAAAAACAAACAAACAAACAAACAAAAAAATATCCTTAATATGTCCACCTCACCAAAACGACAATTCGACGGCGTATTCCAGAGGGAGAGAAACGAGTGACAAAACTTTTTGACATCCGTGAGGGTGTAGGAAGAACGGAGGTTACGGTAGGCGGGTGCCGGATATCGCGCAGATCCTGAGTGATCTAATCAATGAAAGGTCAGCCCCTTTTTCACTCATGCTCCTTGCTCCATCCCTCTCCTTTTCGCCCGAGTGTACGATCTCTATATACCTGCACGTTCTTTTACTTTCCTCTTCTACGTACAAAGTATTATTGAATTTCTAGGCGAACCGAAGGAGACTTCCGTCCCGGAGTCGAGGTCGCATGGGATCTTTTGTCAGGTTACACCGGGTATCTCCTATCCCTCGGCGCCGTTGTAGTTGAATGTCAATTGTAGAAACTGTTGGAAATAACGATCGACCTTCGATGTTTCGGAGGACAGTTCGGATAGAGGATAATTCGAGAGATGATGGTTCTTCGTTAATTTTTTTCTTTGTATGGATCATTGTCCGTGTTGTTTATTTTATGCTCCCTCCGTCCGGAAATATGGTACACGTTTAAAAAAAAAATCGTAGATTATCGTGAATATAAAAAACAAATGACAACATTCATTATATTATCATGGTATATATCAACCCTAAACGCTCCGACTTTTAATTGTAATTATCGACCGGCAACTCCAACTTATTCTCATTATACTTCGACTTGGAAAATTTTAAGTGTCAGATTCTAAATACTACAATGGCGTGTAAATAATAATATTCGAAACAATCTTTATTCATCTTACGAGTAATATAATATTCGTTATAATATTTATATTAATTATAACTGAGTAATGTATGGAATACATTATTCATTTTTCTTCTCGACATAATTCAAAAATAAAGGGGTTAGCGATAAAACAGATTTAGATCTGACTGTCTTTACTGATCGCTTGTACGCGACTGAGAAGTACTATTTTTTATTCGTAACAATTACCAATTACAACGCAACAATATTGTGGGAATGGTAAGACTGAGGTGAGAATGTTTAGTCTGGAGTGATAGAGGTGTGAATAAAGAGTGTTTGGGACAGTGTGATCCAAGTGCGAGAGACGAGTGTTTGGGCCGAGCGATAGAGATGCGAGAGACGAGTGTTTGGGCCGAGCGATAGACGTGCGAGAAAAGAGTATTTGGACCGAGTGACAGGGAATATCGTGTGACCGAAGAGTTTCTGGGAATGCCTGAGCAGAGTGAAAGAGATTGAGAATAGAAGAAGAGAGAATCAGGGAATAAATGAATGGAGAAAATGCGTAGAGGAGTTAGTCGAGAGTTAGTCAGAGAACAGTCAGAGAGAGGTTAGTCAGAGGAGAGTTGAGTAAAAGAGAGTCTAGAGAAGAGTTAGAGAGCGAACATTGTACGAACGAGCATAGTAATTTGTTAATAAGTAGTTATTGTTCTTAAAACAGTGTCCATGATTGATTATTTATAGAGACACCCGTCTGCAACCTAAAATCCCTACAATATATTTGAAATAAAACGCCACACATCGGTGGTGCCTGGGAGGCACACTTGGAGCGTTACGGGTTAAAAGTAATATAACTTAATATAATTGACACGTGTAACATTGACATGTTCTTCTTGGTTTAAAATTTAACGACCAAGGATCAGTTTTTTTTTATCAGTTATTATTAAATTGCTGAAGCAAGAAAAAAGTCGAAGGAAAAATTATGAATTGGCCATTTTGACCATTTTGATAGTTCTGGTGTTAATATAGTAGTATTATCCGATTGATATTAATATTTCGAGCGAATGAAGGTTGTATTAAGATAGTTTTATTGTTACTGTTTATAAATTTTTATATTTCGCGTTTAGCGGAGAGTCAGAAAATTTCAGACAGTTTTGTGTCGCGTTTTACGGTTAAAAGATGTCTCCGGAACATTCAAGATAGAGAGTTTTATTTTTGTCCGAGAGGTTCCTGAAATATTAAGTGGTCAAGTTTGAAGAGGTGAAACGATACATGTGTGTCGATCTTTCACGTTCGTGTCACGGTTGAAAATAACAACTGGTAGCTACACCGTTCCATAAATAATGCTGCTTTTTAATCGTTTAACACTAAAACTACTAACGATTAAAGTATACTTATTTGTATCAAAGAGATCTAAATGAAAGATATGTGAAAAAAATACATAATAAAGGAGAGACGAACAATTATATATATTCTTAACAGAAAATCGCAGAAAATCACGGAATATCACGAAAAATCGCGGAATATCCTCCAAAAGTCACCCTAGCAAATTTATAAAGTACATTTTATTTTTCTACGAGGAACTACGAATTGAATGCACCAAAAAGATTTTTTAATACATTACTGTACTTAATTTTCAATTTTTATAAGTAGATTGCAGATTTTTTCAGAGATATAATAATTCGTAAAAAATAAACAGAATACACACAGTAAGCAAAAAAGATTAAAACAAACCCAAAATATAGAATAAATATAAAATAAATATAAAACAATTGCCTATGCAGCTTCCGTTTCTTCGATTATATCCATAAAAATCGTCAGTCTACGTACGTAATAACCTGTTACAAGCTAAATGTCTCTAAACGTCTCGTCAAATTGATGCGCGTAGGAACAGACGGGTCAAAGTTTTATCGCACACGCATCAATTTTTATCATGGCTCAACTTAACTGACGTTAAAACGGTAAAAGTGTACCTAGACACAGAAGAATGGAGGGGAAAAAGTCTCGGGACGGCGTGTTTCGCGTGTTTCGACAGATTTCTCCGCGCTTTTCCCCGCGTTATTGAGTTTCCAAGTCCCGATCCAGAGAGACGTTCCAGTCGAAAGCGTTTCGCGTCAGCTCCCAGGTATTCCCATTTTTCCTCTCTGGTAACAGAGTTAGCGTCGCACGATCGCCGACACATTGTCGTGGACACGTTCACGAATTCACGGCGACTACGCTGGAACTTCCTATCGATTGCTCGCCCCCCGCGTCTATTGACAATAACGAATTAATGTCCGTCCATTAAGCATTAATGACGCATCGCCTGTGGCCTGCTACGTGCCAAGTGTCTCTGGTAACTATCATGGCGATTTATGTTGCCCGAATGCATAATTCAGTCGTCGTGGTGGCACAACATTATTGCAAAGGAATGGACCGAGTCGTGTTCAAACTCGCCGATATTTCGATTCCGTTGTTTTTTACTTTGGTAACCTTTACGATCGAGTTGGAAAATTTTTTTTTTAATATGGAGTGACTTTGTTTTATGAAATTATATATTTTAAAATATTTTAAAATATTTTAAAATCATTGTAATACAATTTGTTAATTTGTATTTAGTTGATAAACCGATCCGTTTATAGTAATTATTAGTGAAAGATTTTTAAGTTACAGTTAAGAGTAAATTATAATCAATTGTAGGAGATAAGATTCTAGTTGTAGAAGGTTAATTATATTTTTTAATTTGTTTCGAAGATTAAT
>SMSQ01007054.1:7361-27692 GCA_019453375.1 Ctenoplectra terminalis
TTTTTTTTTTATCACAATATCGTTCGCGAGGAAGATTGTTTAACAGGTTCCGTGCCGCATGCAAGCTAGACTCTTTCGTTGAAGCCGTAAGAAATCTTCGCTGTGAAATACAAAAGCGTTTTATCCGTGTTTAATTTAATTCGCTGAAATAAAATTTATCGCTCTGTCCTGTGATACGTTTAATTAAAAGTCCTTTTAAAAGAGCTTTTGAAAGAGCTTTTAATTAAAAGAAATATATTCGGTTAAGAAACCGATGCAAACCAAACATCAGCATTCAAGGTGCAGCTTTTTGTCTCTCTCCGAGACCAAATAGAGTGTGCCAATTTACGGAACAAGTCTCTCGAACACGGATACGAAGGAAAAACCGAAGACATATTAATTGCAACAACGAGAAGGACAGTTTCATCGAGGATGTCCTTATCACTGGCTCATTCTCCTGACATTTGCTAGCGGCATTCCACCGCGGTTCACCGTGTACAAAGCGCTTCGCGAAGTCGAAGAGCAAGATGCCGGTAAAGGTGTTGTAGCAGCGAAGGCGAGCAATTTCGCGACGAAGATTTATCGCTCCGAAAGGAACGTCGACGTTTCTTACGGATGAAATCCGCCTCCGTTTTTCGAATCGAAGCGTTTTAAATAAAATCGAGGCAATAGACATTCCAGGAGGAATTGAGCTACATTCTCGAGAATAAGTTGTCCGGAGCCGGTTTCCACGACGGACGAGTTGTCATAGGCGAAGAAGAGGTTTATGACGTTTCAGGTTGACTCTTACTTTCCTCGTCGCTTTTCCCTTGACTTTTTCTTCTCGACGACGAAGAGAATAGTGGATCGTTAAATAAGCTCGTCGCGGAAGAGCAGAAGTTACGCTGATAGTGATTGATGGACGATAATGAATCCTTTTTTTTTATGTTCTTTCTTTGTGCCGGTGTGCTTGAAGTAATTGTAGAATAAGACGTTAGAATAATTTTATTACTTAGCCGGACAGTTAATATTTTTGAGAAACAATAAATGTCAGAGTTATTGACATACGATATATTGCTCAGAGTAATATTCTTGTATCGAGTATATTTTGTGTTTTCTTTGGTTCTGAGTTTCTTTTTACTTTTTTTTTTCTTTTTGTTTTGTTATTACGAGTTTACGTCACATCGACTAGATACGGTTATTGGCGACAGCTGTTTGGAATTGATAGCAAATTTGAATTTAATTGGACTACACTAGAACTACCGTACCGGTTAAAATGACTGGTTTGTAATTTCTTATAGAAATTTTATAAATTTACAATGGCGCATTTTTAGGGATTTTCTATAATTTTTTGAAAAAAATATGCACAAAGAATTATCACCCTTATTCTGAGAATTTTTTCAGATACTCATCATCTTGATTTCTTTGCTACAAATAAATCCGTTTTAATCGTCGGTAGTTCTAGTGTTAAAATACAATTAGAGAGATATTGAGCCACTTAATACGAGGTGAGAAAATTGGCATTGAAAAAATTTGATACAAATAAAGCTATTTTAACCCCTTGCTGTATTACTTTTTCAGTAGCTACACATATTATTGGGTTGTCCGGAAAGTTCGTGCCGATTTTCGGTAGGTGCCATTAGAACAGGTCTGAATATTTCGGAATGAATGAAAACAAATGACACGCGTACATATTCTAAAGAGTGTCATATTCAAAATATTGTGAAGAAAGGAAGAATATTATTTAAAGTCACAGATAGAATCGTCGTTGTTAGTTACTTGATTCTTTTTGTTAAGACACGACGAAATACGCGAAGCGTGTACCAAGTTTTGCTTAGAAATCGCGAAACCTGGTATTTCTCGATGCCATCGAGTCTCAAATTTGAAAGTAACGTTGCAGCTCGCGCATTAATCATCGCGAGCCAGGAGAACTAAGGAGTCGCTTTCTGACACTCGGAAAACAAGATAGAAACTTTATACGGTGCTCGTTTCGAATTAGGGGTGAGAATATTGTAGTCTCTCGCGTCGGAACGTTTCCTGGAAACTTGGCAAGTACCGACGAACTTTTAACATTTACAATTCCGAATGCACAATTTATCATTTTAACGAGAAAAAATGTTGTTAGCTTTATATTTCGGAAACAGTGTCTTCGCTTGTGCGAGAATAAGAGTAACATTAATACCGGTAAGAAATTGAAACTGAAATAATAATAAATTTTATATATTTGATACGTTACTTGACAAGGATTTGGAATCACTGTGCGTTCTAAGAAACGAAGGAATTTAAAAAGGATAGAAAAATCACGATAGAAGAAACACTGATTATCTGAGTGCTTTGGAAATGCTAGATAAATTATGTCAAACGCAACTTGGGAATATACGATAATTTAATATATTCGTAAAATGTAGATGTACTCAATAATAAAAAATACTCAAAAATAAAAAAATTAAGAATTGGTTTAAAAAATAAACTTCCTTAAGATTAACCGCATGCGATTACGTGTATCTTTTATTCCTGTAAAAGGATATATTTATGTATGTAATAAATGTATATTGTTATTTCAAAGCATTTCTCTAAAAACGAATTAGTTTGCTAAATTGTGTTGATGTATGCTAAATTCTACCTTGAAATGAAATAATTGTAAAAGTAGCGCACGAAGAATTTTTTTATTTTCTAGCAGTGATTACTTTTTATTAATTTAGAATAATGAAATTAGTTAATCGTTGAGAAATTTGTCAGTGCTTCGGTGCAAAATTCCAAATGAAACGTAAGGTATCTCATCCAACATTGATTATTTTTATTAATTTATAATAATGAAATTATAATAGAATTATAAATGAGACGTAAGGTATCTCATCCAACATTGATTATTTCTATTAATTTATAATAATGAAATTAGCTAATTATTGAGAAATTTGTCAGTGCTTCACTGCAAAATTACAAATGAAACGCATAATAGAATTATAAATGAAACGTAAGGTATCTCATGTAACATCGATTATTTTTATTAATTTAGAATAATTATTAATAGAATAATTAATAGAATAATTTTTGCTTCGCTGCAAAATTCCAAATTAAATGTATAATGAAATTACAAATGAAACGTAAGGTATCTCATCTAACAATCAATTATTTAAATTAATTTGGAATAATAAAATTAGTTAATCGTAGAGAAATTCGTCAGTGTTTCACTGCAAAATTCCAAATGAAACGTATAATGAAATTATAATTGAAACTTAAGGCATCTCATTAATACATAAGTGGTCCTAATTCAAATTCATTGAAACATCGAAGGATACGGGCGCGGTCTTACGTTCACATTCCACTATTCTACGAGTATAAAAAATTAACACAACGAAAAATTGGCTCGAAAGCTTGACACAGTGAAATAGTATCCAAATGGTATTCAAATCGTATCCAGATCGATACCATCGAGTTGTTTCGTTTGTCGGTGTGATCGATTCAAAGGAAGAAAACGCAAGTTGCGTTTGACATTTCGTCTGGCATTTCGAAAGCACTCGGGCAGTCAGTGTTGCTCGTGACAAATCATAACGTCGGACGTGCGCCGACAATTCGAACGACGATGAAAAATGATGCGCGCACGCGGTAACTGTTTTCCCGTCCCAGGAAAAATCGGCTCCCATTGTTCTTGTTTCACGGCGGGGCGCGGATCGTTGCTCGGCGTCTTACACCATTGGGAAACCGTCGTGGAACTCGAACGCACGAAACGATACGGCGATGCGGCGAGATAACGCGCCACTTGCTAACGAGCAGATGATGAATGGATCCGTGTTCCACGATAGATAACAGTGAAACCCGTGGCAAGAATGGGATGTTGCCGCGTAGTATCGGGGAACACTTCGTTTCGGGTCGGTGTGCACCGATTTCAGCAAACTTCCAACGTTTGAGCCGTAAGAAATGGATCTTTAATCCGCTAAATGTGAGCTGGCAGCAATCTCGCTGCGGTATTTTTACATACGCGTAAAAAATAGATCTTTAACCCTTTTTTAAATTTCAAAGGACCACTGTGAAAACTTAGTGTTCTTTTGGAAAGAGAAACAGAAAATTACAAATGTGTGCATCGATTTCAGCAAACTTCCAACGTTTGAGTCGTAAGAAATGGATCTTTAATTCGCTAAATGTGAGCTGGCAATAATCTCGCTGCGGTATTTTTACATACGTGTAAAAAAATAGATCTTTAACCCTTTGTATTCGCGAACTTTTTTAAGTTTCAAAGGACCACTGTGAAAACTTAGTGTACTTCTAGAAAGAGAAACAGAAAGTTACAAATATTTACGATTTTTTATTTACTTAGTGAAGTTACTTTATTTTAAAACAAAAGAAGTGTTTGAATTGACGAAGATACAGAATTTAACACGTTCGTCGTCCAACGTGAATCGGTAAAATTTCTCACGAGGCCCGAATCCGATAGTTGGAGCGCAAGAATGTAAGCAGAGGGATTAGCCGGAATAGTGACGATGCAACTCGAGTAGGAGACAAATTCATTTTTTTTAAATAAGATTTTATATTTTTTATGTTTTCTTGAATATGTAATTTTCACGTTTATTTTACAAAAAATGTAAAAAAGACTTCAACATACTGTCCCAATTGTCCAAAATCACCAGATGCGTTTGAACTGTTTTAAGGATTCGAGCGGTGATTAAAGAATATAGTCTGTGAGCGTTTTGAATACTTTGTTCAACATTACGTGCGTAATGAATCGTGAGGACGTTCCCGCCACTATGCCTGCCTTGGTTTTATTACCCTAAGTCCCAAGGAGTTTCCCTTGAGAGGAGACAATAATTAAAATACGAAACCTTCATTCAAAATCGATTAGTAATTCCGAAAAAAAGCAAGGTATTGCAAAAGAAAAAAAAAAAAAAAAACTGCTATCCTCAACACAAAGCAATGCTTCTAAGACTATGATTAATTGCAATATAATCACCGCATTCCCTTGCTTGGCTGGAAAATCAAGAATTCTCTTTACTTTTTTTTTTTTTATTTTCTCTAGCATACTCGGTCAAACATAATCTCTGCTATATTTTATTTCGCAAAACTTTTCCGATGTCCTAATATTTATTACATAACCGCGATTTCTGAAGAACGCAACCTGCATTCCTGAGAATCCCAACGAAAGGAATCCACGAAACGTATCTTCTGTCTAACAAAGTATGCGACGCGTGATTAACTTGTCAACACAAAAGTGTGTATTGCTAAATAAGCGTAAAAAGTTAATAACGAGCGATATATTCTTGTAGGAAATGCCGCTTTATTACCAAACTTCCATCTAGTACCGCATTCCGTTGCTTGGAAAAAGAAAAAAAAAGATCGGTGAAACATAAAACACTACGGCAACAGTCGGGCTTCCAGTGTTAGTCGGTTTAGTATCAGTTAATCAGACTGTCAGGCAATTATGCGTTTAATCACTTTGGTATTCCTGAGTCATTAATTATTAGGCAATTAGCGTAGAATTCAGGTAGCCACGTAGTTTGATTTCCACTTACCGTTCAGCTTTTTTCATTTTTTTACAAACTATTCGAATTATCTGTTGAACGCCGTTTGCATTGTTTTGTATCTAGTTGTAGACGAGAGGTCTGAATAATCTGTGAAACTTTCAGCGATTATATTTTTATTAAATAGAACGCATTTTTAATTCGTATGAAATATCTGGTATACTTCGGTTTATTAAATTTAGTAAAATTTCTCGGTTCGTTATTATCGGTTACTATGTTTCGATCACTCTTTTTAAAGGGTAAGTTGAGAAGTGATGGCTCGCTTGTTTTAACACTAGAACTACTACAAAATGACTGGTTCGTAATTTCTCATAAAAATTTTATAAATTTACAGTGGCGCATTTTTAGGGATTTTCTATAATTTTTTGCAAAAAATATGCACAAAAAATTATTACCTTTATTATAAGAATTTTTTCAAATACTCATCTTGATTTCTTTGCTACAAATAAATCTATTTTAATCGTCGGTAGTTCTAGTGTTACAAAAATTGGTACATTGTAAATTTCATTGACATTCAGACTAAATAAGTACGTCTGGATTTATGATATTAATATTGGAACTACAGGCGATTAAAATATATTTATTCGTGTCAAAGAAGTTAAAATGAAAGATATATAAAAAAATCGCAGAAAATTCGCAACAATGTACGATGATAAATTTATAAAATTTTATTTAATGTAGCTGTTTAACGATGTAGCTTTTATTGGTCCATATAATTTCTCACAAATATTTAAAAGAAAAGAAGGTTCGTTTAAAAATTTTAAATCATCGACAAAGGATTGGAAGGAACAAATTCACGTACCCGAGTAAATTCCGCGACAAACGAAACAAAAACACCTTGAAGAACGCGATTCAAGTATCATGCTCGAGGAATGACAAATCACGAGCGGCCACATAATTGATTTTTCTCGATCGACCAGGTGCTAACGCGGAAGGAAAAAAAATAGCGCAAAGCGCTCACGCGTGGTACCGTTCTCCAGTCTCTGACGTATTTTCGTTCGCGTGTAACCAACCTTCGTATCCGGATTTGCGTGACCTTTCTCGGACCATGCAAGTGTGTAATCAGCATAGAAGCGGAAAAGAATGAAAGAAATAAAAGAGAACGAAAAGAAGAAAAAGAAACGTTCGCGGTAACGAAATAAATGATCCAATTAACCCCGCTGTCAGCTGTTAACCTTTCTGTTCTCCTCACTTGCGCCACACATTCGTATCCCTTAAATAAAGTATCGCGGGGGTGAGTGAGGAAATTTCACACAACATTGTATTTTGTAAGAACTTGTCTACCGTGTTGTAGAAGGGTTAGGCGTATTTTATATCGTAAAATTGAAAAGAATGGAACAAAATAAAATGTAAAGTCCAACACCACATAAAAGTACAAAGAAATACAGACTCGAAGAGGAGAGTAAGATTAAATAAAATATCGCGAGGGTGTGTGAGAAAATTTCACACAACGTAGTATTTTTTAGAAACTTGTCTATCGTATTGTAGAAGAGTTAAATGCATTTTATATCTTTAAAACTGAAAAGAATGGAGCACAACAAAATGTAAATAAAATATCGCGAGGGTGTGTGAGGAAATTTCACACAACGTAGTATTTTGTAGAAACTTGTTTATCGTATTATAGAAAGGTTAGCTGTATTTAATATCTTACAAATTGAAAAGAATGGGGCAAAATGAAATGTAGAGTCCAGCTCGACATAAGAGTACAAAGAAATACAAATCCGAAGAGGACAGCAAGATTAAATAAAATATCGCGAGGGTGTATGAGAAAATTTCACACAACGTAGTATTTTGTAGAAACTTATCTATCGTATTATAGAAAGGTTAGCTGTATTTTATATCTTACAAATTGAAAAAAATGGGGCAAAATAAAATATAGAGCCCAGCTCGACATAAAAGTACGAAAGAATACAGACAGAAAGAAAATTTCACGCAACCCTGTATTTTATAGGAACTTGTCTACCGTGTTGTAGAAGGGTTAACTATATTTTATATCCTAAATCTGAAAAGAACTGAACAAAATAAAATGTAGAGTTCAGCTCGACATAAGAGCGCAAGGAAATACAGACCCGAAGCAGACAGCGATATTAAATAAAATATCGCAGGGGTAGATGAGAAACTTTCACGCAATACTATATTTTGTAGAAACTTGTTTATCGTGTTGTAGAAAGATTAACTGTATTTTATATCCTAATTCTGAAAAGAACGGAACAAAACAAAATGTACAGTCCAACTTCATATAACAGTGCAAGGAAATACAGACCCGAGGAGGACAGCAAGATTAAATGAAATATCGCGGTGATCGGTGAGAAGCGGATCCGTTCCGGACGAATAACAGGCGAAACGCTTCTAACATTTGCTTTCACTGGTCGTGGTGGCTGGTATAAGGCGATAGTCTCGTTGGGTGATAGTGAAATTTGTTAAACGAGCAGCGTCTAACCGCGCCTCGAACGCAACGACGCGGCAAAGGTAAATTATCGCGCGCACGAACGGCCTGATCCGAGGCGTTATGCGCGGAAAAGAAGAATGTAATGTGTGCAGAGGGTGGCCATAAATCGTGGTACGTATCGAAACAAACCGCGGCTAATTTATTCGCTGCTGAGGATCTTCGGGGAAATGTCAGGCGTAGCGCTCGGGCAAGGAAGAAAGAGAAGTTCTTATGCACTAATATCAGGAATTACGCATTGCTGGATGAAATTACAGATTGCACGGTGCACGATGTAATCGCGCAAAGCAGGTGATTGATAACGTATGAAGTTAACGTTCGACGAAGAGAAACGAGGAATGAACGATAGACGTGATGGCTGTCAGAAGGCGAGAGATTGCTATGAAGTTGACAAGCCTGACTGTGAGTGTCCATTGTGAAAAGTGAGAATGATGTTTCGAGGATATTCCTAGGTGAACGTAAAACGTGTTAGTCTTTGATATTTTGTACTTTGACCTGGATGAATTTAATTTAAAAGTATGATAGTATTTTCTGTTTTTTTTCTTTTTTTTTTTCTTTTTTATATAGGAAAAGGATTTTTGTAGGATTTTTTATTCTCAGTTATTTTTAAAAGACATATCACTGGTTGGCATTAATAATGATACAACTCACAGAATTTCAAATTTGCTTTTATTAACGCTAGAAGTATCGATTAAAGTATACCTATTTCAACCAAAGAATTCCAAATAATAACCATTTGAAAAAAATGTAAGAAGCAAGAGAGATAAATCTAAAAAACAATAAATTCTTAAAAATGCATCGCTGTAAATTTATAGAATTTATATGAGAGATTTCAAACCAGTCAGTTTGACCACTTCGGTAGTTCTAGTGTTAAATACGGTCTACTTTATATTTTTATTTTTTATCAAATTTACTAGCAACAAGAACCATAATAATTATTTAATCTTTACACATAATAATTAATGTCTGTATTTAGTAATTTGAGAAACGTCAATTTTAACATGCCTCTAAAATTTATATTTCTTTAAAATTTTGCCACTATCGATGCCAATGGACCTAACATTTTTTATTTTATTTTATTTACTTATCGCTGTATTATTAAATTTTATTATTATACTATTGCATTGCTATCGGATAGTCAATTCATAGAAATTATTGGTTGAAAAATGTTGAAATCAAAGTGAGAAACAGTAATCCATTATCATTTTTTCTGATAAGAGAACAACCTACCAGTTACAGAAGATTAAAGTACTCTCTTTTATTTATCAGAGTAAATAGACCTCGGAAAATTAATAAAAATGAATTTATCATAGATACTTATCCCCTTCTATGGAATCATTTACTATACTTATTTAAATAAAAGATGATTATTTAAATAACGACATAAAAACGTTATTTGAAACAATAATTTGTATCGAGATGCAAAAAATATGCGAGAAGTTAGGAAAAATGTAGACGGAATAATGAACCTGAAGGGTGCCATTTTGTTACATGATAACGCCGTATCCCATGGAGTATCTTTCAACATGGCAGGTCGTTCCTCTTCCAAACTCTGTCACGTCGCGTTAGAATATTTCTTTTTTAGCTAGGATGTGGCATAAAAATCGGAAAATAAATAAAAATGTACGCTTCTCTCCTATGGTCTTTAATTGACACACTTTAAAAAGAGGCGAAACAGTTATGATCATCGATGTATTCAAATGAGGTTTGGGGAACTAGGATTGGTGTCGTGAATAGTATGCAGTATAGTTCTGTCACAATAATTTCGCTTTTAACCTTTACAAGCTGCCAGGCGACAATAGCAGCGTAATAAAGAACGTGTTTTATGGCCGAAGGCGACTATAAGCGTTCCTCTATTTACATTGCAATCCTTTCGATACATGATTATTCGTTCCTTTTTTCTGTTTATAAGTATAGTGTTCAGTTTCTGATATTGGGCTTGATTATAACGTTCTAGTCCCTGTATAATAACATTTCGATACTTTACGAGGCATTGCGGGCTTTGCTAACACGTCTGGTATGAGCTCTATTAACATAAACGGTTTCGAACACGTTTCTCTTCGCAATTCTTTCGTGGATCTTCTTTTCGCTCATAATCTCAATTAAATAGTCGCAGGTTCAGACGATGGTAATTAAAGTTCGTATTCGAAGATCGAGGAAAATGTTGGACGATTTGTATCGACCATTGATTGTTAACTCTCTGTGGCCCGAATTTTGTCTACTTATCAGAGGAAAAATTACGATTGGTTATAGTTTGTCGCTTTGATTCGAAAATTTTCAAAGTAATAATTGCTATAGATGAATCGTGGTATCGCTGCAGTAATAAAAATTTAATAGTACAGTGATGACTAAATAAAATTAATTTTTTTAAATACGGATACATTAATTTGTTACTTTTAAGTCACACAGAGCCATAGAGAGTTAAGATGGCGTCTGACATAACCTAAATTTTTAGATTCTTTAGAGAAAAACAGGATTCGAATCTTTTTAACAAACATATTAATATAGAAACAGTATCGATAAAATTTTATTTGTTACAGAAAATAGAAACGAAGTTTAGTTGGTTAGTTTAAAAATTTCTTAGAGATTCTCAGACTCCATTTTAACAGTTAAAGATTAATCTCCTAGAGAAGAGTTAATTGATTAATAAAAAAAAAAAGAACTCATTGAAACAAAGCTGTATGGAGATATTAGATATTAGATATTAGCTCCATTTTAGATCGATTCCACTAGTAATTAATTTTGCACTAAATAATAAAAAATTATATAAAGCTCTGAAACATTTTTAAATTTCATCAATTCTTATAAGAATATTTTTCTTTACTTTATCGACTCTGATTCGCGGCAAGTGGATGATAATTTCTGTACATAACAAGATGATAAATTAAATATCTGAATAATTAGGCGGAAAATAAAATAGAAAACAGATAAACGGTCGATTAACACTTTGGCGACCGCACATTTCTCGCATCGCCTTTAGATTAGCGCCGGCAATATTTACACAATCGTTCCTAGCATAATTATTAATAAAAAAAGCGTTAAGATCACTGTTACACTATTTTTAATATTTCTTTAAAAATAGCATCGGTGTGCACTAGCATACAAACATCGAAATGACGGCAAGAAATCATTTCCAGAAAATAGCTGTACAAAGTCACACGCGCGCGACAGCGGCCGTCAATGTGTTAACACTAGAACTACCGGCGATTAAAGTTATTTGTATCAAAGAAATAAAAATGATAGGTATTTGAAAAATATCTATAATAAGAGTAACAATTCATTGTATTAGATTGTCACAAAGGTTTCTTCCATTTTATTAATAAGTAATGGATACATAATATTTTACGTTTTGCAATATATTATTATTTTATATAGGATTTATTTTGCACCATTTTTTCCCTCCATCTCTCGTTTATCGAATAAGATCGAATGTTTATTTAAACATTGCTAGACGAAACCACCGCGTGAAGATAACGAAAGAAACTTTCGGGACAACCTAATACACATTTTTTTTATAAAAAAGTCATAGAAAATGCCCAAAAATACATCGTTGTAAATTTATAAAATTTCTATAAGAAATTACGAAGTAGATTCTAGTGTTGAAGTTCGCATTCGAAGCGACATTCGACTCAGGAATCAAGTTATAACGTCCCCGCAAAGGGTTGATTCAACTTCCTTCCGAGAAACGAGAAAATCGAGTCGATAAATCAATAAAACACGTTGCAAAAGCACAATGGAAACAGAGAACGATCCGAAAAGTAACGGCAAGGCGAACGCATACATCAGACTGTCAGTTGGTACAACCAATGGCGTACGGAGGATTACGCAAGGTTCTGTTAGCAGAAGCGATTACTAGCACGGTCGCCCGAGGTGCTTCTCGTGAAACATCCCAAGGAGGGACATACCTCTTTCCTCTTTTTGCCGTGTCAGAGACACACGTAGCACGGCGAAATTGCGGTTAGATGTCAGGCTAACCAACGTCTGTTGAAGTTTCAATCGCCAATAATTTCTGCCGCGCATCGCGCGTGCGAAATGAATTTCGCGCGTGTCGGCTGCTCGACGGTGAAGCGATTTTAATTTCTTCTCGGTGTTCTCGTTCGTAAGCCTGATCGCGAGCCACCTTGGGCTATCTCGTAAAATGATTCGGAAATACGAATACGATGACCGGACTGCGAGATTGTATGAAAATTCATATTTCTATGAATTTAATTTAGGAGATGGAAGCTATTGTATATAGGCAATTATTTATTATTATAGTTAATAGTAATTAGTTATTAGTATTATATAATTATATTAGATTATTATAGGTAAATAAATAGGCAATTATTTATTATTATATTTATATAGTAATTAATTATTGGTATTATATATTTATATTATATCATTATAGGTAAATAAACAGGCAATTATTTATTATTATATTTATATAGTAATTAATTATTGGTATTATATATTTATATTATATTATCATAGGTAAATAAATAGGCAATTATTTCATTCGCCGAATACTATTGGGTTGTCGGAAAAGTCATGCCGCGTTTTTGCAAACGGGGCTAGTTAATTTCTAATGTACAACAGTCATTTGTTTTAATCTTCTTTCTGTATCATTCGACAATTGACGGTTCTAGCTTCATTCCAGAAAACTTCATTCTTCCGAACTTCTTTTTATATCGTTCGACAAGCTTCACTGTGCCTTTAAACAAAATTCAATTTGCACCGCCTCACAAAAATTAAGATCAACCCGAAAGATCTATATAATCATTCTTCTTTTAAAATTATTCACTCGTCATGGTAGAAAAAGCAGATCAAAGTCAGCCTCCCAATTGATTAACTCTAAAATTACCGAAACTTGTAATTTCTCATACAAATGTAACACGTCTCATGCACAGAAAAACAATCGAGCGACTCGGTACAGTTTTAGAGGAGTGTCGTTGAGGTCAAAATCACCAGCACGAAATTTTTTGAACCATCGCTGGCATTGACGTTCTTTTGGAGCACTTTCACCGTAAACTTTTTCCAATTTTGCACACACCTGACGCGCGTTCTTCCCTTTACGGAAGTAACAGAGTAGAACGTGGCGAAAATGCAAATTGCGGTCCCCCATCTTATTCTGGCTGTAAAACCTCTAAAACTGTACCGAATCGCTCGATTGTTTTTCTTTGTATGAGATGTGTTTCATTTGTATCAGAAATTACAAGTTTCGGTAATTTTAGAGTTAATGAATTGGGAGGCTGACTTTGATCTGCTTTCTCTACCATGACGAGTGAATCATTTTTAGAAGAAGAATGATTATATAGATCTTTCGGATTGATCTTAATTTTTTAGAGGCGGTGTAAATTGAATTTTTTTTAAAGGACGAATGAAGCTTGTCGAGCGATATTATAAAAAGAAGTTTGGAAGAAGTAGAAAGAAGTTTAATAACAAGCGATCATAATAAACGTTAAATAGTGTCATATTTTCTGCATTTCGCTCGTATCTAATTTACACAACACTTTTCGTTGCAAAATATAAACCGCATATATTTAATATCGTATATAAAGAAAATATCGCTATCGTATCACAGACATTAGTCTAACGCACTTCGTATCCTGTTACGAAAAGTGCCAATTCTAGAGAATATTTAATGCGGCTCAGAAAACGCGAAGCAAATGGAACAACTTTTACACGAATAATTTTAATTGATCGATCCATGCTTAGAGTTCATTAAACACGGACTTCTATCGAACAGGTGGAAATACAGACATTTCAACGAATACCTTAATCAGAAAATAAAACAGCAACCTACCAATACAATTTTCACGTTTCGTAAATATGAATTTCATTAAAATACCAAAGCACCAATTTACAATTATAACCAGAAAATCCAAAAGGTCTCACTTTCTCGTGTTCCATTTCAGTAACCAAGACGTGTTTCTTCCAATTNGATTGTTTTTCTTTGTATGAGATGTGTTTCATTTGTATCAGAAATTACAAGTTTCGGTAATTTTAGAGTTAATGAATTGGGAGGCTGACTTTGATCTGCTTTCTCTACCATGACGAGTGAATCATTTTTAGAAGAAGAATGATTATATAGATCTTTCGGATTGATCTTAATTTTTTAGAGGCGGTGTAAATTGAATTTTTTTTAAAGGACGAATGAAGCTTGTCGAGCGATATTATAAAAAGAAGTTTGGAAGAAGTAGAAAGAAGTTTAATAACAAGCGATCATAATAAACGTTAAATAGTGTCATATTTTCTGCATTTCGCTCGTATCTAATTTACACAACACTTTTCGTTGCTAAATATAAACCGCATATATTTAATATCGTATATAAAGAAAATATCGCTATCGTATCACAGACATTAGTCTAACGCACTTCGTATCCTGTTACGAAAAGTGCCAATTCTAGAGAATATTTAATGCGGCTCAGAAAACGCGAAGCAAATGGAACAACTTTTACACGAATAATTTTAATTGATCGATCCATGCTTAGAGTTCATTAAACACGGACTTCTATCGAACAGGTGGAAATACAGACATTTCAACGAATACCTTAATCAGAAAATAAAACAGCAACCTACCAATACAATTTTCACGTTTCGTAAATATGAATTTCATTAAAATACCAAAGCACCAATTTACAATTATAACCAGAAAATCCAAAAGGTCTCACTTTCTCGTGTTCCATTTCAGTAACCAAGACGTGTTTCTTCCCATTCCCTGTATCACTTTATTATCACGCTATAAAATCATCAATTTACACTACAACCAAGAAAAGGAAATTAAAAAAGTATTAAAAAGTCACAAAATTACCATTCGTCAGAATATAATTTTCACACTTCACCGAAAAGAATGGAGAAAACAAAAATTCAAGAAAAATAAGAGAAAATGAAAGAAAGGAATGAGAAAAAACAAAAGGTTAAGACTGAACTTTCAAGCAATCGGATAGCAAGATTAATTCCTTTGAGGAAATTGCATCGCCACGTTCCTTTCCATCGATCAACCCATAAATTCTAAACCGTTCGTTTTTATTTTCTGGCGACACCGACGCGCAAAACGATTCGCGACGCATCCTCCGCGATGTTAATATAGGTTTGTAGGCGCTTATTGAACAGGCAAAGTTGACACCGCTCGGCGGCGGCGATGTTAAACGAGCCGCGGTGCAATTACATGCCGTTGTAATCACCGTACCCGCTCGATGCTGACTCACAATCAGCCTGCTCTCTGAGCCGTACGTATCCCTTTGCCATTTAATCCTGAACGTGGTAATTTCACAGTCGCCAGAGATCGAGCCTCCGTGCTCGCGAACACGTATCCGTTTCTTTATCCGCGATTTTTCCACCGGTGATTCAAATTCTGAGATTACGGAAACATCCGAGCGCGCGTATCGTTCGATCTATCGTTCTTTCGAATATCCTTTTCACTGGGTTGTCCGTGAAAGTTGGTGCCGATTTTTAAAGAAAATTCAAGCACAACACATTTAAATTTCCTTATGTATTTAAATTATATACGTTCCATTTTGTTCTACAACATTTCTTCATCTCTTGCGTAACTCGAATATCCCAAGCTTTCAAAGCTTAGATTTTTCGGCGAAAAACTTTTTTTTACAAAAAAGAAAAATCACATAGAAATCATATATCTATATTTTTACAAAAATAAAAATCACGTAAAAATCATATATCTATATTTTTACGAAAAAAAATCACACAAAAATTATATATCTATATTTTTACAAAAAAGATCAAAAATCAAAAGAAAATCTCATCAAAGGACACCGTAGTTAACTCTCTGTATCCCAAATTATTCATTTGAAAATTCTGTTATAGATGGATCGTGGTATAATTACAGTAATACAGCAATCAAACTTAATAGTACAATGATAACTAAACAAAACTAATTTTTCAAAATATAGATACGTCAGTTTCTAACTTTTAGGTCACACGGTGTCACAGAGGGTTAATCGATAAAATGTCCCTAAAAAACTACGAACCGCTCGTGTTGACCAGTTCGATAGTTGCAACGTTAAATAAACGAACGAACGTTCATCTAAACGAACCATCCCGCGATAGGCGGCCATCTCGACGAGCAAAGGCTGAAAGAGGATCCGTTAATTGCCGTGCACAAGGTAGCATTTGCAACGGGATCAAGGAGAGGAAGAAAATTATCGATGGGCCGATCAGAAAGTTGGGCAAGCTTTTCTAAATGTTGCAATTTGAGAATAAATTGCCGGTTGGGTTCTCGATCGGGTGCGCGCAATCGATGGCGGAGTGGCCGTGCGCGAGCGCGTTCCTAGTTATTGCGGTAATAGTGTTACAATTTTGTAACTCGTTCGACCTTTTCCAACTTTCTCTCGGATCTTGGCTGGCAAAACGCGCCGGGCGCGTACACAGCAGAAAGGACAAACATGTCGCGAGCTCGCTGACAGCTCGCGCTGCCAGAACACGTACGGCCTTGCCGAGGAAAGTTGACCACCGGCTCTACCACGCCCTACTCTGGCATTCTCCTGCCTGCGAGCGTGAACACGCACCCACACGCGTCTGCACGCTACGGCCGCTCGTTCGAGCGATCGTGTATAGACGGTGGAAGAAATCTAGCGAGGTCGTAGAATCGGCAGGAGTGTCAAGGCATTTTGCATCGTGGCCGCTCGGACGAAACGATTCGACAGATTTATGAAAAGTCGTTGACTGTGAGTATCGTTCGGGACTGTGTAAAATGTCTCTGTTCCAATTCCGCTCCAAATTCCACCGATCGAATAAGATAGAGTAAGAGTTGAGCGCGTCACCCATCGAATCTTGAATATTTGCGATTAACTTTGGAAACCAGATTAACCCAATTATTGTTTAGCTGTTAATAGCGAGATATTTGTGTTTGTTTAAGGGTTTTGTTAGGGAAGATGTATAGTATCTAATAGTTGAACGGGGATTGCTCGGAAAAATATAGTAAAATATGAATTTGACTGTATTGGAGATAAAAGTAGGGTAAACTGAGGAAAATATTTATTTGTATATTCATTTGTATACTCGTATTTTATTTGTATATTCATTAATGTAATTAATGCATATTTAATTCGAACACTAATTATAAGAAACTCTTTTTAATTTTAAAATCCACGCTTTGACTGAATTCTTATTCTGATCCGATTCGCTACGGTCTATCCTATTAGTCTTATTTACGACCGCGTAAAATAAATTAGTAGACAGCGGATTTTTATATATTCGTAGGAGATTTAAAGGCGTTAAATTGCACGGAATTCACGTAAGGTGAAAAAATGTTCAAATTATACAGCTTTTTATAATATCTGGTAGGTTAAATAATTTTCTATCAAAGCTCTAGTTTTTTTTATCATATCTTCAACCTCTGTTCCAATTCCGCTCAAAATACCAAACCACGAATCTAATATAAAACTTGAACAAATCAGTAATCGAAAATTAATAAAATATATTTACTTAAAAATCAATTAATCCAAAAACTTGACCCATTTGACTTCTTAATTACATCTTGCTTAGTCTTAGCTATTAACCCTCTATATCCCGAATTTTGTCTGCTTATTGGAGAAAAAATTACGATCACAGTTTTTCACTTTGATTTGAAAATCTTTTAACTAATAATTACCATTGATAGCTCGTGGTGTCACTACAATAATACAGTAATCAAATTTAACACTAGATTTACGGAATCCGTCAATTTGATTTCTGATTTCATGCTGAAGTGCAATAATTATCTGTGTAGAAAATGTGCACTCAAAATAGAATCAAAATGCAAGAAACGTACTAACTAAATCTCTGCGAATAAAAACCTATTNCTTTTAACTAATAATTACCATTGATAGCTCGTGGTGTCACTACAATAATACAGTAATCAAATTTAACACTAGATTTACGGAATCCGTCAATTTGATTTCTGATTTCATGCTGAAGTGCAATAATTATCTGTGTAGAAAATGTGCACTCAAAATAGAATCAAAATGCAAGAAACGTACTAACTAAATCTCTGCGAATAAAAACCTATTAATTTCAAATAAAATTAACTAATGTTATTACAAAAAAGGCACGGTTCAATATACCCGTAAAATGGTCCAATTAATCCCCGTAAATCTAGTGTTAATAGTGCAGTGATAGCTAAACAAAATTAATTTTTTAAAATGTAGATACATCAGTTTGTAACTTTTAAGTCACACGGTCCCATAAAAGATTAATAGTAAATTATTTAGAATTTATTAACCCTTTTGCTATATATAAAGGTAAAAATATTTCTATCTTCTCGTTTTTGACGAACAAGCGAAGAGATCGTCCGCTGTTTAACACCGAGATATAAAACGTTCGTTCTAACGATCCAACTAGATTTCTTTCGCCGACTACACGCGCGCGATTCCGAATCGTGGGCGGATAGTCGCTTCGCGGATTAATGGCCAAAAGTGGGCTAAACGCGGCTCCCGTGGACGATCGGCCGACATGATTTCGTTTCTCCACGCTACACCACTCTTATGTCCGCCCACGCGTTCAATCTCGAGCGCGCGTGACGCGCGGATTACGAGCGGAACGCGATTCTCCGCGCCTCGATGGAGCGGTATGTTTATCGCGGCACGAGAAATTTTTCGCTCGTTGTTGCGAAGCACCGTTTGTTTCGCGATGGATCTGTGTCTATGGACCAACGATCGAAGACGCGACTGTTGGCTGTTAATGGATCCTTGTTCTTGCCGATGACTACAAAATGTGAACGACCTCGGCTATGAAGTTTGTTACATTCACCAGGCACCTCGGATTTGCCTGCCGTGGAGAGTCCGTGTTTTTTTTTCTTTTTTTTTTCTGATACTCGTACGACTTTCTAAAGGAGACTAGAGTTAAATTCAGAGATCAAGTATTTTGAAGTTTGTAGAATTTTATGATTTGTCGGACTTGAGTGTAGCAGTGGAATTTAATGACAGTATTGACGTAGAAGTTATTTTGTTCGATAACCAGTAGACGGATTTTTATGCGTTTATAGGAAATTGAAAGGTGCAGAATTGCACAGAATATTCAAGTTATAGTGCTTTTTATAATGTGTGGTGAGTGAAATAATTTTCCATATAAGTTCCAGTTTCTTTTTATTATATTTTTAATCAAATTAATTTGTATGTAAATTCGCAGTCTAATAATCACTTTGCTGTTGTGTTTTATTAGTATATTATTTATGGTTAAGTAAAAAGTTAGTCAATTATAATTTTTTTTTCTTTTAATTGAAAAAAGAAATTTTTGTTACAGAGGGTTAAGTTCTTAGAGTAAACTGGGGAGTGATGATCCCACGTTTTTTGGAAGAATCGTTATATGATAGGTTTAATTGATATTTAAGTTAGAAAAATATATTTTCTAAAGTAAATGTATGGTAGTTTGTAATATTAGTATTTATAATATTTAGTATACTACTAAAAACAGTTGAAAAACGAAGCATTTTATAGTCTACACAAGATCGAGTCGCCTCATTCAGAATTAGGTTATTATAATTAATTGTTTGACTTCAAGTATAAGTTTGTATTATTTTAATTTGTGAACGAATTCATTGTCAAGAACTCTTCTCTTTATAACTCTACTTTATGTAGACTTTTATATTTGGTACCATGCAATTTAAGTAGTCTTAGATATAAGATATTCTCTACTATTTTCTGCAACTTAATTTCTTGGGAAATGGTAAAATAATAACACGAAAAATAACAATAATTATGCAATATTCAAAAAATAGCAATAGCTACGAAATATCCAAAAAATGATAATAACTATGCAATATCCAAAAAATAATAATAACTATGCAATATCCAAAAAATAGCAATAGCTGCGAAATATCCAAAAAATAATAATAACTATGCAATATCCAAAAAATAATAACTATGCAATCTCCAAAAAATAGCAATAGCTGCGAAATATCCAAAAAATAATAATAGCTACTCAATATCCAAAAAATAATAATAACTATGCAATATCCAAAAAATAATAACTATGCAATATCCAAAAAATAGCAATAGCTATGCAATATCCAAAAAATAAAGCGTTGATAAATTGAATTAAACCCAGCACTGCTCGCAGAACGAAAGAAACAAGTAAATCCAAGCTGAGTGTATCGGATTAAAAGATACAAGAAAGGAAAAGGAAAGGTATTTCCCAGCAAGTTACGAGCGTAATAATTTCCAACCCAAAAACGAGTATAATAATTTCCGAAGCCATTGAACTCACAGATGGAAGAATTTATCTCGCAGAAAAACGCTGAGGAATTTTTACTTTCTACCTTCGAGGAAAAGGAACCTTCACCTATTTCAACAAACCTATACCACCGGTCTCAAGGAAAATGAAAAGTATCCAGGATTATTTTTATCCGCCCAAGCGAACGCAACGGTCCACTTATCTCCGATTAAGAAAAGGGGAGAAAAGAAAACAGAAAAAAAAAAGAAAAAAAAAAAACACGGC
>SMSQ01007054.1:28366-44137 GCA_019453375.1 Ctenoplectra terminalis
TTTTTTTTTAGGTTACTGCTGAATAGTATAACACAGCTAAGAGAAATAGGAAAAAAATAGATAACCATGTAGCATGTATCGGTAAAAATATTCGATATNGAAAATAGTTCGCTCCCTTTCGAATCAGAAACAACGATACCTATTTGTATCCGTCCAGAGGGAACGGGTCGCCGTCGTAAAATCTATAATTTGCCACTTGTGCAATTACGCGGCTGACCGATGGAAAAATCTCTGCTTATCAACGAATCGCTAACTGTATCCGTGTAACCCGTTTTCCACTATGTAAAACATGTTCTGCTGTTACAAATTACACGTTTCATGGACATCAACGCGATCGTTTCGAGCAGTGATAATGTCGGCGGCCAGACAATGCGCCGGGGTGCCATTTTTCGTGCGCCAAAGACGAGAGAACAACACGCGGTCACCTCTTCTGATTTGACTCGCGAGGATCGCGAAGCCGGAACACACGCGGCCTTGTCGAGGATAGTTTAACCACCGGCCTCACCACGCCCTGCTTCGGCATTCCCAACAATTACGCGCGTACACCCACACGAACGCGTCGCGGACTAGGCTGCTATCTCGCGCGTTGCGTGGGCGGACTATTCCAGTAGTGAAAATGCAGAACGGTGTAACATTGAATTTTTATTTTTTTATTTTTTTAACGAACGTGTGTTTTGTTGTTTGCAGCCACGCTTTAAATAGCGTGTAATAGGGAAGTTAATTTGTGGGGTTTAGTTGTTGGATGGTTGGTTGAGTTTATTTTTTTTATTCTTTTGGTTTTTTTTTGTTTGTTCTATTTGTTTTGTTTGTTTTGTGAATATTGGGAATAGAGTTTAGGAATTTGCACTTGTTTTGGTGTATTTTAACAGGTTTGTTCTTCTTTCTTTTTTTGTGTGTCTTTTTACGAAGCTTTCTGTGAGTTTCTTTGGAGGTTGTTGTTGGATAATGGTTATTCAATTTTTCAAGGATACAAGGATGTGTACGTAGGGTTTATTTTTTTTTTTATGATCATTGTTGTTTTTTGAGGACGTTGTTAGCGTTATTCCACTCTGTCGAATTGTTTTTTATTTAATAATGGTTTCTGTTTATACTAAGGAAATAAGAATGGGTATGCGAAAAGATACGCAGTGCAAGGGAGAAAAATCTTTATCCATTTTTCTTAAGTAAAATCATGGGAAATCCTTAAAAATGTACCGTAGTTAATTTATAAAATTTTTATAAGAAGTGATTATTTTGATTTTGGTAATTCTAGCATTAAAATGAATAAAATATAATTAAACAGAAAATTACATCACTCTACCCTAACTTAAATTTAAAAATGGTCCCAAACTAATTATCGCTTTTAAAAATTTAATCAATTTATTCAACCGTTCAGCTCCATTGGTTCGAATCAATTTACCATTCAACATATCGATTACCATTATCACAATTTGCCGATTAAAACAGCGTATACTTTGACTCGAGCCATTTTAGTTAGACGATTAAACTTTTATAACACTGTTACTTAAAATTATAAGTTTCCTGCAAAATATTCCAATATTTCCAATCAAGCGACACGGAGGAAAAATTATTTGAAGAGAAATCGAGAGTTACGAGAAGATTTCATTTTGTGAAAGTCAACTTGGAAAGAAATTTGATAATTGATTGGGAGTTATTGACAATAAATAAATAAGTGGATTCGATTTCAAGGAAAGTGAACATCGCTGTTGCGGTTTAATTGTGGTCTTATGTTAGAAAGTGGCTATTATATGCTTCGTATACCTGATTAAATATCGTAAAGATTATTACTGACGAAGTACCCGTTAATTTTCTTCCTTTTTTACACTCCTCGAAACGCTCGCCGATATTTCCTGAAACATAATACGCGAACATTCCTCGCACTATCATTACACGCGTTTCGTTTAATTACTCGGAGACGATTTTTCTTTCGTGCCAGATGTCGAATTACCGGAATGATAAGTCACTAAAGACGTTTTACAGACCGTAACGTGAAATTGGTAATCTTCATAATCGTTATGTAAAGTAATATTCTATTTCTGCGGAGTATGATACGTTTTGTAGTCTAGGATTATGTTCTGGGTTTTATGAGACAGTCGGTAACTGCTGGCAGTGCAAAATGTGACTAATAGTATCAGGTGACATGATTAAACGTATAGAATTGCCATTTCGTACTTGGTTCGTGTATTTATGGCTTCCGTGAGATATTCGAAGTTTATCGGGGAGAAATTTAAAAGGAAAGAAAGCGTAGAATTGTAATTAGGATTATTTGCAATGTGACTTGATTATTGAGTGATTCGATCTTAGTTATTAAATCTATTTTATTCATTGTTATTGATGAATTATTGTTTAATGGACGAATTAAAATTTTTAATACATACAAATTATGGGTACAGTCGAAATTATTAATGATATTGAGAAGTAGTAAGCAGGAGAAAATTAATAAGAAAATTTTTTAATTTGTATAGTTAATTCGAACTTTTACTTTTTTTTTTAATTAGTCTAACACGCGACATGGTGTGACACGATGATTTAATTTTAATTATTTTATTTGTTTCATTTACTATTATCGATGAATTCTAGTTTAATTGACCAACTAAATTTTTAAGTAAATATAATGTAACATTACAATAAAAATGATTAATAATATTGAGCAGTAGTAAGCAGGACAAAATTAATAAGAAAATTTTTTAATTTGTATAATCAATTCGAACTTTTACTTTTTTTCTTGAATTAGTCTAACACGTGACATGACGTGACACGATGATTTAATTTTAATTATTTGATTTGTTTCATTTACTATTATCCATGAATCCTAATTTAATTAACCAACCAAATTTTTAAGTAAATATAGTGTAACGTTACAATAAAAATTATTAATAATATTGAGTAGTAGTAAGCAGAAGCAAATTAATAAGAAAATTTTTCAATCTGTATAGTCAACTTGAATTTCTACATTTTTTCTTTTTTTAAGTTTATCATAAGTAAATAATTATTTAACAAAAATATAGTATATCTGTTTAACATTATAAGAACCAGTCGTAACGACTATGTTCTAATATTACTGACTCCGACAGAACGCCATTAATTAAACAGTTCGATCAACAGCTGTAACAGAAGTATTAATTATCACCAATGCAAAATTTTCATCAACTGTTTACCCGTGTACTCGCGATTATTGTACCCGCAGCCAGTTAGAGAAAACGTTACAATTGTTTTATGCTACTACGTAAAAGATATCAAGGTCGCGTGTAACAAGTGTCTTTCGCACAAATGCAGTCAAGTAACCGCGTTATAATTTTATATGCACAGTTTTCTTTCGAAACTGTTCATCCTATCAAGTTTATTCCATTAGTTCAGTTTTAGTAGCCCGACAAAATATGTGAAATCATTTTAGAATATTCAATCTCGCTGTATAAATTTTTATCAAAGCTATCCTTCGACCCAACGTTCGCTAAAAATAAATTCAACCTCGTCTTGTGCCCGGAACAATTGCAAACCCATAAAACTCTCGCCATGATGCTAAAATGGAGCGTGCAGAGTCGTGAAATAAAACGTAACGTAGGGCAATTATGCAACGTGACGAGAGATTAAAAGACACATGTGCACGGACTCGGCACAAAGCAACAGCATCGATGAATAAACTCATCAATCGTAATTATTGCGATACACGCGAACTCGACGCTCGCTCGCGTGCGCGTAATGTAACCAATAACAATTATAATATTTAGAATTATATTATGATATGATATAATAATTAGTGCAGAGGATTTTTATGAAAATTCATATTTTTGTGAATATAATAAAAAATAAAAGAAAAAAAATGGGAGCTATATAAGAAATTGTTTTATTCATGGAATAAAACATTTTTTCATAGCACGATTCCACATATTCCAAGCAACAAAACATTTTTTTACAGCTCGATTCCATACATTCTAAGGAATAAAACATTTTTTCATAGCATGATTCCACATATTCCAAGCAACAAAACATTTTTTCATAGCATGATTCCACATATTCTAAGCGATAAAACATTTTTTCATAACACGATTCCATACATTCTAAGGAATACAACATTTTTTCATAGCACGATTCCACATATTCCAAACAATAAAACATTTTTTCACAGCACGATTCCATACATTCTAAGGAATACATTTTTTCATAGCACGATTCCACATATTCCAAGCGATAAAATATTTTTTCATAACACGATTCCATACATTCTAAGGAATACAACATTTTTTCATAGCATGATTCCACATATTCCAAGCAACAAAACATTTTTTCATAGCATGATTCCACATATTCCAAGCAATAAAACATTTTTCCATATCACGATTCCTCACATTCTAAGGAACAAAAAATATTTTCACAGCACAATGGTACACCTTCTAAGAAACAAAAAATTGTTTCTCCCAGTGGGTACCAAAATTCGCCTGTTTCTTACACCGTCCACTCCAAAAAAAAAGCTTCATAATCCACCGCACGCGTCAGCAATTGCGACTCAACCTAATACCTGGAAGCTTTCGAAACAACGCTCGATTCGCAACCGTGAATCGCGTTTTCTCCCGATCGTCACGTAACCGATGACCAGCCACAATTTATTTATTTATCATTACTATCGTTGCTCGGTTATCGGTGCTTCGGCCGGTAATTGGACGGCCCATAAAAGGACGGAGATCGATCGTCAGATTCAATTTCTTTGGCTGCAGGAAGACGGCGAACGACGACCGGTTGTTTACTTTATTGCGATCGGCCAGAAGTGCCGTCCGACCGAGTGCAAGCGGGAACGGTGGCTGGTTCTTTGCCGCGAACTCGCCAACCATCCTACCGGATAATTAATTATGTTCTTCGTTTCGTCACGGTTCAGCTACCGTGTCCAGGCGCTTCCGAACGTGAAAGCCGATCGACCGTTCATAGAATCAATCAGCAGTTGACGCTTCTGTGCGCCTCCTGTGTTTCCTCTTCGACCTCCCTGTCCCTTTGCTTTCGCTGCCGCTTCTCTTGGTCGTTTTACTCTTCCTCGAGCCCACTTTGGGCTTCCTTTTTCTCCTCTTTGATCTTTTGGTTCGACTGAACGAGTGATCGGGTCCGAGAGATTTACGGCGGCGAAAAGCTGCCGGTCGATTAACACTAGAACGAAAGGTTCATAATTTCTTATAGAAATTATATCGATTTACAACGATGTATTTTTGGCGGATTTTCCATGATTTTTTGTAAAAAATATTTACAAAGGATTGTTGCCCTTATTATATGTATTTTTTAAGAACTACAGAACTAATCGAGATGACTGGTTCATAATTTCTTATAGAAATTATATCGATTTACAGTGATGTTTTTTAGGGGATTTGCCATGATTTTTTGTAAAAAATATTTACAAAGGATTGTTGCCATTATTATATGTATTTTTTAAGAACTACAGAACTAATTGAGATGACTTGTTCATAATTTCTTATAGAAATTATATTGATTTACAACGATGTTTTTTAGGGGATTTGCCATGATTTTTTGTAAAAAATATGTACAAAGAATTGTTGCTCTTATAAGGATTTTTTAAGAACCACCGAACCAGTTGAAATGACTGGTTCGTAATTTCTTATAGAAATTATATCGATTTATAATGATGTTGTTTTGGGAGATTTTCCATGATTTTTTGTAAAATATATATACAAAGAATTGTTATTATAAGTATTTCTTCAAATACCTATCATTTTGATTTCTTTCTAGAATTTCAAATAAAAAAAATTCCACCCACCTAAATTCATTTTACATGCTACGTTGGTTTACAACAAAATAAAAGCTAGCATCACAAATGAAAAAAATTCTCCGCAACTTTGCACGGGTTCAAAACAATTTTACCAAAGTACCAACACGAAACTACAATTCAATGTATCGAAACTTTAAAAAAAGATTCGATCAAAGCAAAGTATCGCAGTATCAACTTGAACGAAAAGAAAAAAAAACAAAAAAAAGGTGGAACAATGTTTCAATTGAGCGTAACAAAAGAAACAATAGTGCCCGGTACGTACGACAAAACGTTTCGTGCGTCACAAACGTCCGTATTTCTTTTTACAAACTTGTTTATCCATTTTTTTATCTTTCGCCCGTGCACATGATTGATTACCGCTGAAATAACCGAGCGACCGTAATAAACAAGAAGGAAAAAAAAAAAATAAAAATAAAAATGGCGAGGAAAAGAATGGTCTAGGCGTGCGTTATCTTTCACGCGTGCATTGCTATTCGCTATTTATGCGAACGCATTCTTCGTATTTTCATAGCACGCGTTGCACACGCTTATTATCGACGGTTCTCCACCCTCTATTATCCTGCGATACGTATCGATTTATTACCGGTTGTTTTTGCCGAGGAAACGCCGTGGGGACGTGTACAATAGCCTTGAATGTTAACCGAGAATGTGAGAGCAATTCGGTTCAACGATGTGTGCGTACATGTCCGTGTACGTGTATCGACTTGATGGATCTGCAACGCTAATTGAATAATTCTGCATATTGGCCGTGTTATCAGTCCGACACGAATTCGCTTTAGCAATTTGGTCGGAGCATCCGCGAGCGTGGCTGGATCGTTGCGCAACGGTTCTCCGATTTTCTCCTCGTTTCGTTCTCGCTTTATCTCGACGCTGCATTGTTCCGTTTACAGCGATGCATCTCGAACTGGCATAACACCGACGTGTAGGACGTTCAAATGTTCTCGGGATAAGAGATTCAGGTTTTTCGAGATGAATAATGTAAAAATTGATAACCAGAGCAGGGCAAGGGACACGAATTTTTGTCCACCGGAAGATTCTTCAGCGTCCATTTTGAAATTAACACCGGTGCCACCGGGGTGGTCAAAATGATTAATTTTGAAATTTCTCGTGTGAATTCTATAAATATTTAATTAAATATAATTCTGTAGGAATGGTGGCGTAGATTGAAGTGCTTCCAAAACGGGCGTCGGAACATCGGTAAACTGTACGAACGCTTTCCTTTCCTCGTTTAACTCTTTGCGGACGAATGTCGCCGCTGCGGCGACATTATAATTTGATTCCTAAGTTGAATTGTCGCCTCCACAGCGTTTCGTCGACCATTTGTCTGTTTTCTATTTTATTTTCTGCCTAATTGTTTAGGTATTTAATTTATAATCTCGCTCCATATTCAAATTATCCTTCACCTGCTACGAATCAGAGTCGAAAGAGTGCTCGTCCACAAAGGGTTAAATCGAGATTTCTTTCACATCTGTCATTGTTCTTTAGTAGGATTAAATTTTTTGCACCAAAAATTTTGTATTAAATCGTTTCGATCGATGGAATACACGGTAATAAAGTTATGTAGGAATAGTTGTGTGTATTGAAGCGCTTTTACAGTTGTTGACTTAAAAATTAACTAAAACTATGTTTCCTTGGCTGTTTTATATTATTTAGGTGTGTATTTTTTATATTATTTTATATTATTTTATATTATTTATTATATTATTATATAAAGGCCGAACCAATTAGAAACGAAGTCCCATCGTATTTGTGCAGTCGAAAATTTGAGACCTAGGTTTTATGGGAAGTCTCTCTCTCTCTCTCATCAAGACATTCTCTACATACAATTCTATAAATTCGGAATGTTTTTAGGAATTTTTTTGCAATTTTCTGTAACAAGTTAATCGAGTTTTATTTGGCTTGTATCTTGTATTTTTTTTTAAATATTTGTAATTTTGAATTGTTTTTAGTACAGATACGTATGCTTCAATCGTCGATAGTGGTAGGGTTGATTTTTTTATTTGGAAGCTTTGTAGCTAAGATCTGTGATCAATGTTTTATTTAAAATTAAAGAAAGGGAGTAAGGAATGTTTGTTCAAAGGGATGCGTTTTTCAGTTGCTGAGAAATGTGTTCCCAATTTGCACGCGATAAGATCAGTGGGTACTGAATAAATATAATTTTATTTATAGCGATGCACACGAATGAAAATGTTAAAGTTCGCGCGTTTTAATGGTGTTCTCGGGTTTCGGCGATTGAAATTTGTTTTATGAAGACAGTGACCGGTGATATGACGTGAAGAAAGCGGTCCAAAAGGTTCCAAGGACTCAATTGAGAAATCGTACGGTGATCCATCATATTCACCGGACGTTGCTCCGACAGATTTACAGCTCTCTTAGAGATCGTCGGTGTATTTGGAAATAAGATGAGAGTGGGAGATAATGTCAAGCGTATAACCGCGGTGCTTTTTAAAACGAACTCAAAGGAGTTTCATAAAATGCAAGATAAACCATTTGATTGAGAATCACAGAAGACTCGTGAAAGAAGAACTACAATTAAAAAAAGAATATCTGTAATTATAAAAAATTTATCCATATTTTGTATAGAAAATGGCGGAAAATCTACGCAAAGGCACCGTAGTTAATTTATAAAGATTCCGTAAAAAGTTACGAATCAGTCATTTTGACCACTTTGGTAGTTCTAGTGTTAAAAACATACCGCCATAGATCGATACGATGGCACTTTTAGACATGAAGTACGAGCAACGCGATCGCGCTCTTCGGAACTCGAACGGTTAACAACGACAAGGGCTATTAATCGATTTATGAAAATCTAGCGGTTACGAAGGGCACGAAGACACGTGAACGTCCTCCAGGACAATACATCCGGGTCGATGGCCCAGTTCATACACGTGTAAGCGCAAGTGTGTTCGCCATCTTGGGCGCTTTCTTGCTCGAACACCGCTTGAACCGTTTGTTTCAGGCTAATGACGTCAACGTTCGATCAATTTACGACCAATCCCTTTTTCCTTCGCGTAATTACCCATGCAAAGTCGCTAATTAGCTGAGATTTTTCGAGGTACCTGCAATATATTGTTGGGACTAGAGTAAAAAGCGAAGAAAGCGGTTGTCTTTCTTCAGAAAGGAATATTCAGACTAAAGCAACCAAATGTAGTTTTCTTCCTTTTTTTTTATCAGGGGCGGACTGAGAATTAAATTTTTAGTTGGAGAATTACTGGACATAATAAATTAATAATAATAAATAATAAATTAATATATTTATAATATTAGGTTGTCCCAAAAGTTTCTTTCGTTTTATTAATAAGTAATGGATACATAATATTTTATGTTTTCCGATATATTATTATTTTATACAGGATTCATTTTGTGTTATTTTTCCCTCCATCTCTCGTTTAAAAAATAAGGCTGAATGTTTATATAAACATTGCTAGACGAATGCATTGCGTGAAGATAACGGAAGGAACTTTCAGGACAACCTAATATATTAATAATAAGATATTAACTTAGAATGTAGAAGGACTAAATTTTGTTGAAAGAAAGAAGGCGAGAGAATATGAATTTCGACCTTGCAAAAGAGGAAAAGAATCGAAACGAGTCTGTCGTAAGTTCATTGCACCGATACCAGTCGCAAATCGCAACTTTATTCCAACGTCCATGCTTACGTCCGTGAAGCACAGATAGTCTACTTTCTAAAATCAAATTTGAAATGCATAATTGTTCCATTTCCATATTAAAGATTAAAAATCGCGATACGGTTCTCGGTTGTTACACAGTTACTTTTCGAATTGAAAAAACACCATCGCCAAGCCGTCGACCAGTTCGACAGGATGTCAACGTTAACATAATCAATGACAAGTTGTTCACATAATTTTCATTAGGAAATTCGTGAACTGGTAGTAGAGGCGTTGGTTAAGGAAATTGTACATTTTGTTTATTCCTGTTCCTTATCGTTTAAATTAGAATAAACGTTAAAAATTAGCCACCAGATTTACAAGATTGTTGGGACAAGCTAGCTAGACACGTTTAATTTATGTTATTTATCAGTTCCTCGGGATTATTTGTTCATTTTCATTCAATTCATAAAATCATTTATCAAACTGATATTTACACAGTTAATTAGGTTACTATGAAATATTTGCACCGATAGGTCACCTGTGTGTAGTCCTCTTCATAACAAACTCATAAGTGTGCAACTGTTTTTTTTTTTGTAATTTGCATAAGTCGATCATCATGTTTCGCTCATTCTTCATAATAGTAGGCGAGACTAAAATGTAAACGAGACTAAAAAATAGACGAGATTAAAAAATAGACGAGACTAAAAAATAGACGAGATTAAAAAATAGACGAGACTAAAAAATAGACGAGACTGAAAAATAGACGAGGTTAAAAAATAGACGAGACTAAAAAATAGACGAGACTGAAAAATAGACGAGGTTAAAAAATAGACGAGACTAAAATGTAGATGAGACTAAAAAATAGACGAGACTAAAATGTAAACGAGAATAAAAAATAGACGAGACTAAAATGTAGACGAGATTAAAAAATAGACAAGGTTAAAAAACAGACGAGATTAAAATGTAGACGAGACTAACAAATAGACAAGACTAAAATGTAAACGAGACTAAAAAATAGACAAGACTTGTTCTGTTCTATCCGGAGCTGATAGATTCAGAATTAATTAATAAAAATAATAAAAATAATAAATAAAATCTGTAGCAACGCTCGTCACCTATATCGTATCCTATACCGTATCTCTGCTTGGTATCGACAATGGCACAACTTAAAAAATGTAAATCCTAGAGAACCGTAAACTGTAATTATCAATTAAATACTGTGATTCTTATTAAATTTGGTAAAAATATAAACACGGTGTAAACCTCGTATTTATCACGTTAAAACTAGGAAAGACGAGTTAGCTCATCACGCGAATTATCGACATTTCGAAAGCAATGATTTATTTCCTCAAGGATTCTTCGCTTTCTAATGCATCGTTCTATCGATATATCATACTTACATTTCTAAGAATTAAAATAGATCCAACCAAAATTACGATTTTTTTATTCATTTTTATTTCTATCCATCTTCCAATCTTCCAATTAAAGAAATAACAAGGTTAACAGGCTAACAGAAGCAAACTTGAAATAATTTGCGTCGTACAATATCAATATCAAGCAGTGATATAAGAATCCGAACGCCGGATAATTTAAGCGATACAGAAAAAGAATAAAAAAAAAAAAACAAAAAAGAAACACGAACCCGTCGCTCGAACCAAAGCAACCCAATAATCCAGCGTGTCCAACTTGATCGAGTTTGCGCAACAGGCAACATTGTTACTGCGGAACGGCTATTCGGCCGCGGGCGGAGCGCTTAATCATATTCACGGTAATTAATATTCATCCTTGCGTGTTAATATTCAACCTTACACAATCAGGAATGTCCGATCGGCGAGCGATTTTCAGGCGGTCGGTGTCCCGTTAAGAAATTGCATTTGTATGCTATCGAACGATCCGATCTCCCCTTGGAGAACTTGGTCGTAGCTCGATCGCGTTATTTCATATATTTTTCTTTTCTTTTTCTTTTTTTTTTCTTTTCTTTTCTTCTCTTTTCTCCCATTCTTTCTTCTCGTAACAGTAAATTCGTTCCACGATCTTGAGCGCCAACCGTTTTAAAGGACAGGGAACAATGTCTAGGCGTCCGGAGAGCAAAAGCTTCTCCGTTGCTCGGCGGCGACGCGCGAGAATTCTTATCGCGATTGTCATTAGCCTGATTCGAGACCTCCCGCTGGCGAGCAGCTTTCTACGGGTACGCGTTATTTATTGGCGGATTAATAAGCGGCTGGCTAACCGGTGATTAGAGGCCGCCTCGCCGCGGCTTTCATTATCGTAAAACGTGTCACTTGTGATTGTGCCGCGACACTGGCAGGGAAAAGTCTGAGTTCGATACGGAGACCGATCTGTCTTTCAGTGTTTTTGCGAGCCTTTGTTTCACTCGTGGTTACCGATAAGTAAATTGTACATTTTTATGCAAATTCGTATGTTCGAGAACGTAAAAAAAAAAAAAAGTGTGAAACTTGGGTAAAAAATTATTTCGCCTGCCAGGTTTTATGAAAAGCACTGTAATTTGAATATTTCGGTTTATTTATTTATTTATTTTTTTTTGTCTGTATTACGTCCATTCTGTGTGATTTTATATTTCATATTTGCATTATAATTTGAATATTTCGTTTATTTATTTATTTTTTTTTTTTCTGTATTACGTCCATTCTGTGTGATTTTGTATTTTATATTTGCATTATAATTTGAATATTTCGTATATATATATATATATATTTTTTTTCTTGTGTTACGTCCATTCGGTGCAATTTTACAGCTTAACCCTTCGCACTCCTATGTCGAGTTGGACTCGACGTTCCATCTTGCTTCGTTCCTTGCAGTTTCATAATATAAAACATATTTTTATTGATTAAAAATAAATTTCATTGATTTTTATCAATGTACATTCGCTACCGCTCAAAAGTATCCGGGCATTTGATTATTTTTTACAGAATGTAATTTATGATTTTGGTATTTAATCGTTATTGTTACAGTTACGTGTAGCAGAATATTATGATAGGATAAAATTGAATATTGTGGATGAATTACTGAGCTAGTATGCGATAAGAATGACATTACAGTCTGTAAGTATGTCATTAAAGTCTTATGGAACTGTTTTGTTATTTGAAAAGTTCTTTTGTATTTGGGTTATTTAATTTTTAAGCTATGGATTAGATAATGACGTTTTTCTACCATGGTTAATTCAAGCAGTGTCCTTTGTACGAATCGTGTATTTAATTTTAATACACTATTGGCAAATTTTTATTAATATATAATTTCAATCTACAATGTGTCGATTCCTTAAAAAGGTACTAAATATTACTTCCAGTCATTAAATTGTCATTAATTTGCATGTTTCTGTAACATTTGTGTACTGAAATCAATAGAGATTGATCAAGTTGACAAATTTATGAGTGCCCGGATACTTACGAGCGGTAGTGTATGCTAGTAAATATAAAAGTACGAAAATTAAGGGAAGTTGAATACAGATTTTGGAAGTAGCTTGTTAAAAACGAACCAGTTGGGGTAAAATATCGACCGTTACTCGGAGTGCAAAGGGTTAAAGTTTTCTATCAACGCATAAAACTCTATAGTATACTGATAAAGTTTCATAATAATTGAAGATTCTGTTTTAACTTTTGAACATTAGGAAGCTTTGGTAGGCTGTGCTTCGATGGTTCGTAAATTGGAAAGAAGAAACGATCGAAACACTCGTTTACTTAAAATACAAGCAGTCCGTAGCTAAGTATCTGTGTTCAAACAAATTCGTGTCAATCAGCGAATTAAAATTGTCGTATGCATGCATCAGAGAAGAAAAGAGAAACGAAATATATAATTTACATAAAATACAAGCGATTTGTTGCTAAATATAGAATCTGTGTTAAACGTGAATAAATTCATTGACGGTATCTTGTACAGGGATAAAGGATATCCATAATAATCGTAGGTATTTCATAAAACCGAAGCGATTTTTTGTAAGAAAAAAAAAAAAAAAAAAATCTGTCGTGTACACCTGAGGCGCGGATCGCGATTAGCTTATCGATGTACAAGGGAAGAACCTTTCGATCGGGGGAATTGATCGCAGGAATCGATCGAGTGTATCGTCCTTGCACGACAGGATGAAAGAGACCTTTGCCATGGCGACGACGCTCCCACTCACGATGGGAAAAATCTTTTCTCATCGATGGGCGTTTTATGTCGCAATCGGCTCAATGATAACTCTGTCGTTTAATATTTAAAACAGATAACGATACGTTGAACGATTATTGTAATAAACAACGTTTAATCCTTTATAGGTTTGAGCAGTGACTGGTTTGACATTATGTTATTATAGATTCTTTTATGCTCGAAGATTGGCACAATGGTGAATTAAAAGTTATTTACGTGTAATCAAGATAAACGCTGAGGTTCGTTAGAACGGAGTTGAAGAGATGCATTGCGGAGTTGGATTTTGATGCTGAGTTATACTGAGTTTTGAAGGAGCGGTGGTGGTTAAGTAGAGGGATTTGTTTAGGAATATTTTTGAATTTAGAATTTAGAATTTTATTGGTTTGGAAATTAGAATAATAGTTCAGAAAATAGAATAATTTAGAAAATAGAATAATAGTTTAGAAAATAGAATAATAGTTTAGAAATTGGAATAAAAGTTTAGAAATTATAACAAAAGTTTAGAAATTATAATGAAAGCTTAGAAATTAGAATAAAAGCTTAGAAATTAGAATAAAAGGTTCGAAATTCAAATAAAAGCTTAGAAATTATAACAAAAGCTTAGAAATTAGAATAAAAGCTTAGAAATTAGAATAAAAGGTTCGAAATTCAAATAAAAGCTTAGAAATTAGAATAAAAGTTTAGAAATTATAATAAAAGCTTAGAAATTCAAATAAAAGCTTCGAAATTCAAATAAAAGCTTAGAAATTATAATAAAAGCTTAGAAATTATAATAAAAGCTTAGAAATTAAAATAAAACCTTAGAAATTAGAATAAAAGTGTAGATTCTATCTTGTAGCATTGTTTTAAGAAAAGTAATCTTTTTAACAAAACAAAATTACAATTCCCTTTTTTTAAATAGTAACAGATAGATAACATTCTTTCTTTTTAAATACAAACTTATTTACTCTGCTACACCGCAGAGGAAAATTTTTTATCCAAATCTTCACTAAGTTATATATCTAATTAAAAAAAAATAATAATTCCACATCGGTATAAATTTTCCAGCAAAGAATTAATCTCAATTTTATTAACCACGTAAAAGCCAAGTTTTACCAAAACCGAGGTCAACAAAATCCATCCCCACACTTTCACAACGATCACAGATGGCTTTAAAAACTGATCTACGATCCAAAACCCATTATCGCCGAATTAAAAATATAATCGTGTCAATATCGACAAAAAAAAATAATCCGAATTAGCTTTCTCTCCCATCTGAAGTGTAAAGCTTTCCGGTTTCTAAATCGAGGTTGGCTAATGGTAGCATAGTAAAATTTAACAAGGTTTTATTAATCATCGAGATAGTTCAAAACCAGTCCGAGCAAGATCGATCATTGCCAGAACAATCTCGAGCATCGCGTCGTTATCGTTCCCGTTTTTTTCATTCTCGTCCATCTTCTTTTTTCCTCTTTCTCCACCGTCTCTTCCTGTTTGGGCATTTTCAAGGGAGCAAGATCGATTAACGGCTCGCCGAGAGGCAAGAGTCGCTTTTTAGCGAGAGAATCGGTATAAGTACCCGAGAAGGACCAAACCCTCGAGGACCAAGGTAGAAATACCTTATTCGATGGTGTCGTTCACCTTCCGGATGACCGTACGCGAAGACCGGTCCAAAACGGGCGCCGGAACACCGGTAAACTGAACGAACGCTTTCCTTTCCTCGTTTAAATCGAGTTTTCTTTCACATCCGTCATTGTTCTTTAGTTGGATTCAATTTTTTACATGAAAAATTTTGTACTAAATCGTTTCGATCGATAGAATACACGGTAATAAAATTATGTAGGAATAGTTGTGTATNTTTGTTTTATTAGTAGTCGCTTTCTCTCTTATACACACACACTAAGACATTCTCTAGCTACTAAATATGTAATGGTTTTTCAAATGGATTTTATGATATATGGTATTAAAACGGGAATCATGAGATTCTAAATATTTTTCAAGACGGTATAATAGATTTTTTTATGAATTGTATTGTTTCTCATCTTTCGTGTAGAATTTTGGTTATCAGAAGTGCAGGAATAGTAGTCTCTATTGAGGTACTTTTACAGCGGTTGACTTAAAACACTTTCTCTTTCTCCGTAAAACTATGTTTCCTCGGCTCTTCTATATTATTTTTCGGCTAAAGGCCGAACCAATTGAAAACAAAGTCCCCTCGTATCGCGGCCTAAAACTTAAGACCTGTAGATTTTATGAAGGGTCTCTCTCTCTCTC
>SMSQ01007055.1:0-27766 GCA_019453375.1 Ctenoplectra terminalis
CGAGATTCTATTATTTAGGTTGGACCGATACCAGCAGTACCTCCCGGCCAACTACCTACATCATTGTGGGATCTACACACTAAAGAAATAAAGACTGAGCAGCAGATATTGGTAATTATGATTTTTTAAATCAGATCACATTATTATGTAAAATGGAATAAAAAACTGAAAGTTACTATGATGCTGTAGGAAGAACAGAATATTAGATTACAAGAAGATAGAAAGAAGGAGGAACTTCGAAAGCAAGAGCAATTGCAACGACAAGCTGAGGAAGAAAATGTGAAGAGAAAAAAGGAAGAGCAGGCCAAGCAAGCGGAAGAAGCGAAACGGAAAGATGAAGAGAGAAAGAAAAAGGAAGAAGAAAAGAAACGGAAAGAGGAAGAGAAACGTAAACAAGAAGAGGAGCGAAAGAAAAAGGAAGAGAAAAAGCGTAAGGAAGAAGAGAAGAAACGAGAGGAAAAGCGGAAGCAGGAGGAGGAAAATTTAAGAAAAAAACAGGAAGAGGAAAAAAGGAAGAAAGAGGAACTTAAAAAGCAAGAGGAAAAGCAGAAGAGGGAGGAAGAAAAAAGAAAAAAGTTGGAAGAGGAACAAAGGAAGCAAGAAGAAGAGAGAATGCGGTATATTCCTCGAATAATTACGTGTTCGTTATGTGTATCTTATTGTTGAAACAGTTAATAAAGCTTATCTTTCTCTACCTTTCCCTATCGTAGAAAAGAAGCAGAGGCGCGTAAGCAGGCCGAAGCTGAGGAACAAGCTCGACGAGCGGAACAGAGGCGACGAGAAGCCGATGCGCTTCGTAGATTACAAGAACGAAGTAAAGCACCATGGGCACAGGCACCTCGAGCACCAGCTCCGGCAACCCCTGCTGCTTCGCTCGCCGAAATTCAGAGACTCGAGCGAGAAAAGAAAGCGGTATGCTTTTGAATTGTCGACAAACTATATAGGTATATCTATAGAAACTTTATACCTATGAATGTCTGCTCAGGAAGAGCAACGGTTTCAACAAATGATGCAGCAACAATTGGCACAGCAGAAAGCCATGGAAGCGGCTCAAGAAGCATCGGCGATCGATTCATCCACACGGTCGCAGTTTAAATGGGCGGACAAGGCTACAGCTTCTAACAAATCTGTACCGGTAAAGAGTCTCGCACAGATCCAACAGGAAGAACAAGAACGGATCATCAAGGTAAAGGTACTTATTACATTTTTTATATTTTACTATCGTAGATTAAATTTAATACTTTTGATTTTTGTTTCGAGATTTTGTTACACGATTGTGAATCTGATGTATTGTGAATATGTTCGTATAAAAGCGGAAAAAAAAAATTGTGTCGTTAAACGATAATTATATATTGTCGATCGTTGTTGCTGTCTCTTCAGCAGCAAGAAAGGGAACGCCAAGAAAAAGCAGGGCAGAAAGAATCAGCGAATGTGCTGCAGAACGCTGGGATATGGGGTACTGCTTCTCAGTGTTTGAATTGGGCCAATTCGAGCAGCTCTAGTAATAATCAAGCTTGGTCGAACAATAGTGGTACGAGTGGTTTTTGGGACGATCCTACGCCAATTAAATCTACAACTGCGAAACAGCCTGCTAAGCAGTCCGCCACGGCAAAGACTCTTACTGCCAATCAACAACAGCAGCAAAGTAACAAGGCAAATAAGAGCAAGAATAAAAGGGAAGAGGAACTGGTAAAGAAGTTATTTGAACAGAACACTGCCAAGACAGATGATTTCACACAATGGTGCAACAAAGCCCTGAGTGGTTTACAAGCGTCTGTAGACAGTAAGTTAGAGACTCTTTCACACACGTATTTTTGTTTCGTTTATAGATGGTTTGATGAACAAATTTTACGTGCACACAGTCCCAACGTTTATTGGATTCTTGCGAGACATTGAGTCTGCATACGATGTAAAAGAGTACGTCCGAGATTATCTTGGCGATAACAAACAGAGCTCAGAATTCGCAAAGCAATTTTTAGAAAAACGTAGTAAGTGGCTATCGGCTCAACGACCTCAAGCACAAGCGGATGATTTGTGTAAGCCAGCGCCTGCTGTTAATCCTAATGCACCCATGGAATTTCAGGAAGTAAAGGTATCTTGAACAGATGATAAATGCTGATAATGTTGGATGATGTGTTTTGCAAGCGCCTAAGTGCTTAATGTAATCTTTCAGGGGAAGTCAAAGAAGCCAAAGAAGGGAAAAATGTACAAAGTTGATAATAGAATTCTTGGCTTTAATGTAACTGCAGCCCCTGATCGTATCAACGTAGGTGATCGCGATTATGGGGAAGGTGTTTGAATTAATTCTGACGACTCTAACTGTATTACGGAAATTGTGCAACGCTTGGCCCGACAAATGGTTCGTTATTTATTTATTGTAGATGCCAAATAAGTTCTAAGGAACCCGTTTCGAGTACTTCACTAAAAGTATATAAGATTTTTCTATGGTTATGCGTGTAAGGATCTTATTTCTCGTATTCTTTACTCGAACGTTAATGGGAGCCTTAGATACCGATACAGCGTGGCATTATTTCCTTTTCAAACGGAACTGAAAGGCACTCAAAGAAAACCCAATTGTACATACTACTCAAAGAAAGATACTTCATACAGCAAGGCGAACTCATCTCCTATTTACGCGATATACATATAAATATAAATATACATATACATACATATATATATATATATATATATAGTATTGAAACGTTTTGTAATATTTCACTATCATCGCCGTAAATAAAGAAATTATGCCGATCGATAACTCGTACACGCGGAAACATCGCAGTCGAAAGCAATATGTGCTCACGAAGGTGTTCAGCAAGTAAAAATAAATTGTTAATGCGTGCTCGTGATCAAAAAGAACATCGATCAAGCACAATGTTGATGGGGGGTGCATTGGTGTCTGCTTGCACCGAATGCGCAAAGTACGATATATAAATCCTATGGATTTCTTATTTTATCGCAACATCACGATAACTAACCATATGATTTTTGTCTTGGATTATATTTCGCTACTACGTTTTAAGAAAATAATTATTTTACGTTTAATACGTTCAGTTAATTTTTTTGACCGATTTACGACTGTTTTTAAGAGTAAACTAATGATATTTTGACTGAACGATTGAATGGAAACAATTCAAACAATGAATTGCATATTATGGAACGAACTGCTCCGTATTCTGGAGTCTCGATTATATAAAGCTATCATAAATGAAGATACTTATCAAAGAAACTGTATTTCAAGGCAGTGACATTGCGAGGAAAAAAAAAAAAAAGCTCTTGTACTTTCTTAATACTTTGAATACAATGACATATTTAAAAAGAAATAGTACTTGCATGTTGTACGATTTATAAAGGAAATAAACTATCTTCCATTCTCCTGTTTTGCACCAAAAAAAAAAAAAAAAAAAAAAATATGAAAGTAAGCTCGTGTAATGTTAGGAACGTGTAGTGTCGATTCTGAAAAATTTACATAGCACATAAAGAAATTCCAGATTGATTACTGCGTGTGTCTACGTGTGGATCTCACTCTCGTCGGCATAGCCTTCTTATATATCGAGGTCAATCTAACGATAAACATCTAACAAAGAGTTTTATGTAAGATTTAATTATGCAATATTTAAAACCAATATCTTTTGTAAAGTTTTAATTATAAGTGTACATGTCATGAAGTGTCCCATCTCTAACAAGGAGTTAAAGGAGAAAACGTTTAGCACCTGTTTGAAAAAATATTAATTTCTTCTTTTCTTTTCTTTTTTTTTTTGTTTTTTTTGTTTTTTTTTTCTTTTTTTTTGTTTTTCTTAATTGAACTAATATTTGGACAAAGTGGCACGAATATACTCTGTTTATAAGTGCGGAAAATGTTGCGACAGATCTGACCGCTCTTAATATTATAATGGTTGTTAATTAAGGTTCATTGATCCTCTCTTAGTACGAAAGAAAGTATTCTTAGGAGAAGATCACAGACCCTTACATGAAAGATTTATGTATAAATAGATAAAT
Organism: Ctenoplectra terminalis; assembly: GCA_019453375.1. Lineage (NCBI taxonomy): Eukaryota > Metazoa > Arthropoda > Insecta > Hymenoptera > Apidae > Ctenoplectra > Ctenoplectra terminalis. The sequence goes on from SMSQ01007055.1 coordinate 4,003, forward strand.
GTACAGTAATACAAGGATAATTAAATAGACAAAAACAGATCATTGATATTGTATTAATATTATTATTGTATCTAACGTACAACATAACAAAATAAATATTATTATATTTTCAATTTGACCCTCTCTTTTTTAAGTATTAACATTGTTAGTTTGATTAAAATCAGTATAATAGGTAGTTGATGTAAAGAAAGGTGTCATTGATGCAATATATTTTACATATGTGAATAAGCATTGTAATTGCAAACTACTACAATATTATGCGAATACATCAATCGATATGATGTGTGGAATAATAAACGATTATTGAATCAATGCTTGAAACTATTTTTACGGATAGTGCGAACATTATTGCTTGTGGAGATAGGAACGTAATAATAAAACAATTTTATATTGGTTTGATTTTTTTCTAACAATTATATTTGTACTTTAGACACTGTATTTCTCTTTTTTATACATACACATTTATACATCATGAAAGTATGTTATCAAAAAAATAATACGGTTGTGCGGAAAGGTATACTAAAAGTAACAATGTTGTTGGTCATCGTATAATGATAGGAATGTTACTGGTATATAAAACGTATACCATTAAAATATAATGCTCAAATCTCACCGCACGTTTCAGAAATTAAGTATTAGTTTTCTTTTCCTTCTCCCTGAGGGTGTATTACATTAATCTCGGTGTAATCTTTCGCGATATCAATATACTAGAAACATTTTCTTGTTAACAATCGATGCTAATAATCATGTTTAACTTCAAACTTTTAACTTACCTTTCTTGGTACAAGAATTTCTAAGACTTGTAAAATAATGTAACACAAGGATACAACAAGCAAGTATGCCAGTACTCCACTTCGAACATAACTTGCCAATTGTTGACCTAGATTTTTTTTATTTTCTTTTTTTAATAAATTATACACTACTTCAGTCCTTTTGGTAACATTAAACCAGTTATAAAATAAGCTTATCTTTTTATGTATTTCAAACGGACATTTAGTATTGCCTTTGTTATAATCTGCTATAGCAGACTCTAGACCTTCGATAAGAGCAGGTACCGTAGGTTCTACCAAATAAATTAAATCAGGAGGCAATACTTCAGGTATACCGCCAACTTTTGTTGAAACAACTTGTAAACTATAATAAATGAAAACATTTTGTTGATACAAGCAATATAGACAACTTTCTTTGCGTTATGTTAAAATTTTGATCAATATTTTACCCGCACGATGCAGCTTCAACGATTGCCATACAATATGCTTCTGTTAAACTTGTATTCAGAAATATATGTCCTTTGTTTAAGACATGCCTGATTTGAGAATGCTCCAAACTTCCGAGTAATGTAACTCTATGTTGTAACAAGTTTCTCTCGCGCACTTCTTCTATCAGCCATCTTTTAGGACCATCTCCAGCAATTAGAAACTGCACGTTTTCGTAACGGCTACAAATATTGGGTATAATTCGAGCTAATAAATCGACGCCTTTACGATATACTAATCGTGACACTATGACTATCGTAACTACAATTAGTAATAGGCAATATTAGTAATAGCACAATATCTCTTTTCAATATTCTACGATAAAATATAGGTATAAAAATAAAAAAAAAAAAAAGGAACTTACTAAAATTATTATCTCGTTTGGTGATATCAGGCATAAATAATGTAGTATCAACTGCATTTGGAATAACAGAAACCTTCTCTTTTAGAACCTTTGCCCTTAATACTGTATTTTCTTTTCCAATGTGCGATACGCATATACAATGATTGCAATCGGCTAATGATATCTCTAAAAATTTATTTGTTAAAATCGCGGACGCATCCGCGAAGCCAAAAAGTGAATGATCTGTAAAAATAGTCTAAAATCCCAATATACAAAGACAATATAATATATAAATATCGTATATTCCGTTGTTACGTAGCAATGAACTTACTTTCAGTCCCATTAAACGACCAATTAGCATTCCTTCGTGCGCAAGAGCAGAGAATGCAGAATGGCCGTGCACTATTTGAATTTCTTCTCTTAGAAAGATATATCTAATAAGAGGGATAGAACAAATCATTGTTGGAAGAACACATTGATTGTAAAATACCTTTACCGGTATATAATATACCTTGAAAAAGAAACAATATATTTGTAAGGATACAACATTTATTTTTGTATATCTGTATATGATCGTACGTACCTTCAGGCCATTTGTCATATAACGTACTCCAATTCTATCACCATAGGAGTGAGTAAGGACTACAACTTTATGTCCACGACCCAGCAAGCATTGAGACAAATTAAAAATGTGCTCCTCCACACCACCCATGTTAGGATAGAAAAAATCAGACACCATACTGTAAAATTGTATGTATGTATGTATAAATTGTATATATATGTATAGAATAGAATAGAATTTTTTTTTTACAACGTTTCTTTTATATTAAATACAGTAAGATAATGAAAGAAACTTTTTCTATTAATATAATGATGACATACCATATTTTATGTCTTATGGTGCTCATTGTCACGCCTACATTCCAACATGACTCATATATTAAGATAATAAGTGCTATTCATTCAATATACTAGAAAAAACTCTATGTATTCGAACATTTTTCGTGGATCGATGCATGTGTAAATCGGTACTTGTAGATAAGCTTATCTTAATCCACATTTTTCAAACAGCATTTGTGTTCCTAAATGCTGAGTGAAATCAGCTTTTAACGAATCATTTTTAAAAGAAGAAAAAAATTTAAAATCGAAGAAAAACGTTTTACACGCGTAGGAAATTAGGCAAGGTTATAAGATTAGAATTATCTATATTATATATATGTACAATTGACCATTTAATTCTTTTCATTTTAATTAAAAAAAATGGAAGCCTTGGTATTTTCGAATATTTTCAACATCGATTAATTCGGTGTTTAACATTTTCAAAAAGATCATAACGTTGATCACATTGAACTCCTTATTCGTAATAGGGCGGAACAAAGGAGACAGACTAATTTAAATCGAATCGAAGCGATTCCATTCGATTCGACTTTTAAACTAAAATCAATGAGTTTCGAGATTTTCTGTCTCGAAGATCGATATCCGGTCGAGGAGAAAATTGAATTCTTTCTCAATTCATTGCACGTAGCGCAATGTAGAAAAATTCAATAAAAAGTAAAATACAATGTTAACATTTTTCATCGTATGCTTTAGGTAATTAAAATACAAATATTTAATTAGCCGAAATTTCGGTTCCTATTTAAAATATTGTTTCACTCGAACCACATGTAACAACATATATTATTACAAACAATGTTTCAAATATTTTTTTTCTCTAGGTTTGATTCAGCTCTCGTTATCCATAAAGTTGCAATTATTATATTGTTCGTGACTTTGCGCAGAGAAAGATAGACCGGAGAGCGAGATAGGACACATACAAGAGGCATTAGTTAAAAGGAAACAGAGAGATAGTGGAAAGGAGAGGGCAATGCATGGTTTGGCTATATGTCGATGGTCGGTGCACAACAAATGGTCGACATGTTTCATCAACGACGCGGTCATCGTGTAACTTTAACAAACAACAATTGCACGGCCATAAGGGATTTTTCAGAATATAATTTTGGATTGGTTTTTAGCGCGGAGCCGCTCAAGGATGACGAGCTTTTCGAAGTACGCATCGATAAAAAGGTACCGAACGCAAACTTCGAACCTGTTCGCTGGTGCATCACTGGTCCTTTCATCTGTCAAAACGTTATTTACAATATCGATGACTTGAAGTTTACAATTTATCATTAATTTCTTTTGGGTTTACACGTGTCCCATATTCCTGTCCAAAACTGTCGTACAATTTACCATTAACAAATCAAATTGTAAACGCTCGTACGTTGTTTATGGATCTTGACTTTTATGAACAATTCGCCGTGGATTTCATATCGTATTATTAAATTTCCGATTAATATTCGTTCGCGTGTTGTATCAGGCTATCGTGTAAATAATTGCAACGTTTTTTCCTTGTTTTCGTAAAAACGTGAAATAAAATAATTTACTTAGGAAGGTTAATCGTCGGTACATTTTCCATTATCTTTTTTTTTAGATGGCTTTCCATTTATCCACTGTATTTTCATATTCCATTTTCGATATTTTAGAACGCTTGACCGATGCTTAAAAATTTAATAAACTATTATCTCCCCTTAGAAGTACAGATGTATAGGAATAAAGTGTATTAGGAAAGAATTAAAAATTTGTCCACCAATCAATAACTATCTTGCATTCGATTGCTTTCTTGTTCAGTTTAAATAATGTTATGCAGATGATATCATGGAGCGGTAGTATAGAAATTGGGGTAACAAAATATGATCCAGAAGTAATACAATTATCAGTTTGTGCCAATAGTTTATGTCGAGGAACATGGATTATGACCAATTCTGGTATAATCCACAATGGAATAAAGATAGTAGAAACATATGGAATAGATCTGAATACGTTAGAAGAAGGAAGTACTTTAGGAGTAATGAGGACATCCAAAGTAAGTTTTTAGACGTTTTATACCATTGGTAAATTATTTTACTTATCAATTGTTTTCTTTCAATTATAGCACGAGCTGGTGTTTTACATCAATGGTGTCTCTCAAGGTGTAGCTGTATCTAATATTCCAGAACGCATTTTTGCAGTTGTAGATCTGTACGGTGATTGTGTGCAAGTGACTATAACACACCCACAAGTTGCCCCTGCTTTATGTAACGAACCAAAAGAAGAAGTTGAAATTAATAACGATTATGCTCTTGGAGAAGCATCTAATTCATCAACAACTAATCTAGTCGCTAATTTGAATGTTAATTTAAATGTTAATGTTAATGTTAATTTACCTAAGAATCCAACCCCTGCTGCTATTAGAGAGGATAGACTTAGATTTCACGAGAGAGTTGGCTCGCTGGTAAAGTTGTCCAATAATGCCAGAACCGCGGAAAGAAGAAGACCCTTAGATGAATTTAATAACGGAGTAGTAATGACTCATAGGCCATTAAGGGATAATGAATTATTCGAGGTAGATTAAAGATAATACAGAACGGAGAACAATTTCTAATGCAAGAAATTTGATCCTGAATTATATTGCTGTAGGTACGAATTGATAGGCTCGTGCATAAATGGTCAGGTAGCATCGAAGTTGGAGTTACTATGCACAGTCCGACGGCATTAGAATTTCCAGCAACAATGACTAATATGCGATCGGGGACAACGATGATGTCCGGATGCGGAATTTTAGTAAACGGAAAGGGGACGTGCCGTGAATATGGAGAATTTAATTTAGATGAATTAAGGGTAATTAAGATCGAAATAAAATTGTACCAGTAGTCTTTAATATCGTACGTGATGTCTTAAGAAAAATTGTTATCCAGGAAGGTGACAGAGTAGGCATGGTAAGGCGAAGCAACGGGAATCTACATTATTTAATAAATGGTTTGGACCAAGGTATTGCTGCTAAAGTACCAGCAGGTGTATGGGGTGTTATAGATTTGTACGGTATGACGGTAAAAGTGACAATCGTTGATCGTGACGAAAGGGAAGAACAGAACTTAGTTACTAGAAGAAACACATTGCACTTGCAAGGTTTAAATGGTAAGAGTAGAGTACTGATACTTTTTCTAGTATCGTTAGTTTACCATACCGCATTGCGACAAACTTTTTCTTACATAGAAACGGAAGATGAACCACCGGACAGACTCATGTTTCATTCTTGTTGCGGCGCACACGTTGAAGTGATTAATAATGGTCGTACTGCGCATAGGCCTAAGTAAATAAAAATTTATTTCAGAATGTACATCCAATTCTATTGGAATTTATGATGAACAATCGATGTATCGTTTTCTAGCCCAATGGACGATTTCAACAACGGCGTTGTATTAACTTCAAGACCATTGAAACCAAACGAATTGTTTGAAGTTAGACTGGACAAAATCGTAACGAAGTGGGCGGGATCTATCGAGATAGGAGTTACCACTCATTCTCCGACTGAACTGGAGTTTCCTTGCACTATGACAAACGTTAGGTATGTAAAGTAATAGTTTTATTTTTATGTTAATGCATATGTATTTTCTTAAATTTATGTTAAGTTTATCGCCCGTGTTATTGCTCGAAGGTGGTCATGTCCCTTGCAGATCCGGCACGTGGATGATGACAGAAAATGGTGTGAAGCATAATTGTAGTACCATAATAGATCAGTACGGTCAGAATCTTGATCGATTACAAGTTGGGGATCGTGTAGGTGTAATGAGAAAAGACAATGGAACGTTGCACTTTTTTGTGAATGGTGCAGATCAAGGAGCTGCAGCAATGAACCTGCCTGAGAAAATTTATGGTGTCATAGATCTTTACGGGCAAGCTGCACAAGCAACTATAGTTGACAATACAGACTTCTATAGTCCTGTTACGAACAATTCAAGCTTTAGTAATGCAACCTTGTATAGGTTCGTAAATTTTGTTCATTCTGAACGTAAACGTACAACCGAAGATGTTTCTCATTAATTATTTCTCCCAAATAGTGACTTGCGATTTCATCATATACATAGTAAGAATGCGAAGATAATAAACAATGGGTTAACTGCGTTGAGGCCTAGAGCTTTAGGTGAATTCAACGAAGCCATCGTAATCGCAAATCGTGCACTGCGTGACGGCGAAATGTTCGAAGTGATTATTGACAAAATGGTCGATCGATGGACAGGGGCAATTGAAGCAGGTATATGTTTAAAAATAAAAATTATATTGTTCTTTTCTTTTTTTTTTGCTTATCGGGATATCAATAAGAGAATATTTTTTAGGCGTAACTCTTATAAGACCCGACGAATTAGAATTTCCATCCACGATGACGGATATCGATCATGATACTTGGATGTTATCGGGATCTAACGTTATGAGAGATGGTGATACCTTAAGGAATAATTATGCTTGTGATTTAGATAAACTAGTAGAGGGTAATCGCATTGGCATGATGCGATGTTCAGATGGTAGCTTGCATTATTATTTAGATGGAGTAGATCAAGGATCTGCTTGTACAGGTGTACCACCGCACGTCTATCCTGTGATAGAGTTGTATGGACAGTGCGTTCAGGTATGTCAAGCTTTACTTTTTTTTCTGGATAATAAATAGTAGAAAACATGATATGCTGTACGCGTTATTATACATGCATCAATTTATCAGGTTACAATTGTGCAACCGGAACGCAGGGATCTAATGACACAACAATATTTGCCATCAGAAAACAGTACTAGTCAACAGCCTACATCTGTAATTCAGCTTCAAGCTCAAGCAGAGATACTGCATAAGTTTCACGAGTCTATTGGCTTGAATCTGGAATTAAATAGCGATAGAACGGTAGCGACTAGGTATACAGAGTACAATAACGCTGTATTATTAAGTGAGACACCTTTAGAGAATAATGAACTTTTTGAAATTGCCATCCGAGAAATCGCACGCGAATGGAGTGGATGTTTAAGAATAGGTGTTATAAAAAATGAAACCGGGAATTGGTTAACATCTATGAACCTTGTACCTAGTATGGGATCTTTAGTATTTTCAACGGATGCATGGTACTTAACAGGTAATACTATTATAAAAATAAATAGAGTGCATGTTATGCTATTTATTAAGCCCTGAAATTTTGTGTACTTAGGAAATGAAGTAAGACACAATGGATATGTTTTATGTATGAATTATTGTCCAAGTTTGGAATGGTTGCGCGTTGGTGATAAAATTGGAATGAAGCGTACGCACGAGGGTAACTTAAAGTTTTATATAAATGGAGAGGATATGGGTATAGCGGCATCAAACATACCGGAAATGGTGTACGGTGTGATCGATATTTTTGGTAATACAATGGCTGTAAATATAACAAGTAGTAAGCAACAAAACAATGCGATATCACCGAATGCTAGCTTAAGATTACAAGATTCCTTGGAGTTGTTACTAGATCCCGCACCGCCTGTTTTGCGACAGTACGTTTCGAGTTACTTATATTCGTGTATATTCTGTTTCTTTAATACTTGAAAATATACGATATTATTATTTAATTTGTAGCGATGCTGGAATGGATACATCTGTAGATATATCTGAAGGGAAACTGGTAAACGATACAACACTCACGCCGACGCAGTCTGCAGCTCACGCGGTAGGAGAAAGCGATTGGAGTTACGAATTTCATGAAAATCATGGTAGAAACATACAACTCGAAACTAAAACTACTGCCCGAAGAGTTGCGAGTTATAATCAAGGTATTGCTTCTTCTTTTGCACAAATATTTATTTAAATATTTTCTACATCATACTGTGTTTTTAAGGAGTGGTAATGTCTAGTCGTCCTCTAATAAAGAGCAAGCCATTTTTAGTAAAAATAGAGAAGTTGAACGAACGATGGGTTTCTAATATTCTCTGCGGTGTAACTTGCATCTCGCCAGAAAAAGCTAATTTTCCTTTAACCGCTCTTGACTTTAAGAAACACTCTTGGATCATTTGCAGTGACTGGATATCACACAATGGTGTCAGGGTAAGTGTTCATCGAATTTATATAAAACGTAAAGCATGTATTAACAGGTCGTTTTATTTTTTACTGTTAGGTAAAAACAAAGTATGGAGCTGCTTTAGAAAATCTTCATTCTAATTCTATAGTAGGTTTATTTATCGATGACGACAACAGATTACACTTAATTATCAACGGTGTGGATCAAGGCGTAGCCGCAACGGACTTACCTCCTTACATTTATGCTGTCTTTGATCTGTACGGGCAGTGCGAACAAGTTTCCATTGTCGGAAGTAATGTGGAGCCGTTCTCATCTAATACTCTTGACAATACTGTAACATCCGCGGAATGTATAAGAACAAAATTGGAAGATGCGGAGAACTCAAAAGAGAAAGCAGACTTAGAGTGTCACGAGAAAGAAAACATCACGGTAGCAACTTCTTCGGATCTGTCTTCTTCTACCTCACCGAGTGTGCCGAGTCAGTGCGGTTCGAATGTTAAAGACGATGACATTGTAGAGTATGCAACGTGTAACAACGATAATGTGCATTTAGCGAATAATATCGAGAACAAAGCAGTGCCCAGTATCTCAGACAGTAATAATGTGGATTCGAATTCGGACATAAGCCACGATACAGCACGAAGTATTAAAAACAGGATTTACGACAATTCGAATCAGCTAAATAATAGTACGATATTGAATAGCCAGTCGGAAAACTTGAGTATTAGAAACGAGTGTACAAATGTAGAGATAAATAACGCGACTAATATTAATATTAAAAATGGCACTGCAAACAGCACCAGTAACATAACTAACTTAAACACTAACGCTAATAATGCGATAAACGAAAGCATAGCGTCCAATAGCCAAGGGAATAGTTTAAGCTCCTCGTATCAAAACAACACACCTGTTAATATGTTAAGCTCGTCTCAGACATTCTCGTCTCAGAATACACTGAGTAACACAAGATCGGATATTTCGAACACTGTTTCTTCTAACTTCAACGAAGTGCGTTCAAATATATCATGGAACAACTCAGTATCTGTCGATAATTCTATCGGTGGAAATACAATTTTAGGACAAAATACACTTTCTGTTCACAATGCACTTTCGTTGCAGTTGCTGCAAGCTCCATCTTTACCGTCCACACCTCTCGGAACGAACATTATACCCTCGAAAAAGTGCGAATACTTGAAGGCGTGTATGAGGTTGAAGAAGTCCCTGGTTTTGCCAGATGAATTCTTTTCCTTAGAAGACGTGCTATGCTACTGCAATAACTGCTTCAAAGTCGAAAGGGATACTGTAATATGTAAAAAAGGCGAACCACCGGCAGAGTTCGCTGTACCAATTGGGTGGACCAGATTTCCGTTGAAACAAAGTATTAACGCCAGTCAAATTCCGCATACCACAACCGATAAGTGGCACGTTGCTTTTTATGGCATACGTTTAGACGCGATCAGGTAAACGTAACTCGTAAAGGTATCTTGTCGGACTTTGCTCGATGAGACTATTTTATACACCTCTAATTTTATTCTTTTTTTTTTTTTTTTTTTTAGACTGATTCTGGATACAGGAGAACTTATGACAAGAGAACAATTGGATATGAGTAATTTAACCATGAATATAAAAACCGAAGATCAAAATCCTCAGGTAGTCTTCTCTCCTAGTATAAAGTATGCAATATCAGAAGAATTTACTAGGAAATATCCGTAAGTATTTTAATATACAGTGATGGTTAATTATGTGTTACTAATCGTTTATGTTTCACAGATACATCGATACTCAGTCGAATAAAAAGTTGAATGCTTCCACGGCATTCCAACTATTAGTGAGGCCTGGCTCGTACACAATCAATTCGGGTGATAAGGATACCGATACTGATCCTCAGTTCGAATCTATGAAATGGGCTACCAAAGAAGCCGGGGCCACGGTTATCGTGGCCCTTCTAATTCACCTCGATGGATTTTAATTTATATAGCACGAAAATGAGAAAGCGTTCCACGGTGCGACTTGTTGCGACAGATGCACTTTTATTTAAGGTTAACGAATGTACATAAACATTATATAACGTAATATAATTACCGTAAGATATTTTTTAAGATCAATTTTTTATCTTGAATTATTCCGTCGAATCTGCGCCGTGTATATTTTCGTTGAATTCCATGTTAAGTACTTCAGTATAAATAATAGCGATTGTTTTATTAAGATCTGTTGAGGTTTTCGTTATCTTGTTCTTAATTTATTATACAGTGTTAAAAAAAAAAAGAAAAAGAAGAAGAAGAAGGTTGATGATAGGTGTAATTTATCGACTGTGGATCGAACAAATTTGTAATAATCAGTTCATTAAAGTATACAGTAGTATGTATATGGAATGCATAGTACATATGTATTATGTTACACGTTTAATGTAGCTACTGGCCTAGGTTCACAGCGACGAGGATTATGTCGAGCAGATTTGCACCGAAGGTTCGTCGCTACATTAAAGAAGCACCTTAATCCTCAAGCTTTATGCCTAACGAATACCAAATTTTTAAGTATTAGTAACACAGATAAAAATTTCTCTCTCTCTCTCTCTCTCTCTTTTTTTTTCTTTTGAAGCACATTTTTGCAGCATCGATAAAGAGACATGTTATCTGTATAATGTAGAAATAAAATGATACCATTGTAAATCACAATACGAGACTATCGTACAGAATTCAAGAATCAAATTCCCATAAAAATTAAATATATTTGGGAAATGTAATAACTATATTTTCAAATACGCTGTTTAGAATTGCAGTTTTTCTTTGTGAATATCATGTGCACTATTTATAAACGCATACAAATAATACAAGTGGTAAGAAAATGATCTATGTGTCCATATTTTGCAACGCAATTCATTCGTTTTACTTTACATTTTATTTTTATTTTCTCCTAATATTCTTTACTTTTTTTTAGTTAAAAATGGAAAAAAAAAAGTGACAAGAACTAAGGTCCAACAGCTTCAAACGTACACTACAGATATTTATACTATAAAATATTATTTTGTAACATATCGTTTTAATTTAACATGTATAATACGTAGTTTCCTCGTATACTTCCCGTAGACCTAGTGTTTCGTGTATCAAAAACTTCACGAAGATCGTCAAAAAGGTAGCGAAGAACGTTTCAACAAAAAATAGGACCTTTCTCTTTTATTTTTCCATTTTTCCTCAAGTTTGTCGGATACCGATATTTTTTTCTTCATAGTTCTACACCCAAATTCGAACATGTTGGTCCCAGGAGCAAGTAGCAACAGCCATGCCATTTCCAGAAACACTAAGCGATGTTACCCTGTTTTCGTGGCCTGTTAAAACACCTTCAAATAAAAGGTAAAATCAATTATAATATATGAAAACTACCATAGGTATTTATTTTGTTCCAATGTCTACGATAAAATAATTACCATTGTGTACATTCTTCAAGGTATCCCATATATGGATGGAATTATCATCGCTTCCACAAAATATAAATCGTCCACTAAAGGATAAACCGCACGATGTATATCCAGGGGTTGAATTCGGTGACTTAAACGTAGATAGCTGCTGATCCGATCTTAAGTCCCACAGTCTCGCCGTTTTATCTTCCGAAGCTGTTACGAAAGCTTGCCCCGAAGGATGAAACTGAATGAAACGTAATTATTAGTCTTATAAGATACATTGAAATTTTATTTTAAACAAAACCTTAGATCGCATTCCTGTGTATTAAGTAACTAACGATAAGATGTACTTTCTACACTTACACAAACGGAGTTTACGTCGGCTTCGTGTCCAAAGAAAGTTTGTTTTGCCCTCTCCTCTCTTATATCCCATAATTTACATGTTCTATCCACCGATCCGGTAATATACGTGTTTCCATCCGGAGATAAACTAATACTGACCACGTCTCCAGCATGCGCGCAAAAATCTGTAGTCTTCTTGTTTGCTTCTAAATCCCATATGCAGCTAAACAGGATATTGAAATTATTATGAAACAAGTTTCAACAGAGAATAATTATTGTTCATTTTTTTATTTCAGGTGCGGGTACATTTTCATATCGCCAGATCCAGTGATGATTCTTTTGTCTTCCAAGAATCTGCAGGACGAGAGAAAACCTTCGTATCCTAATAGCTCTCGAACAATTTTAGCCGATCCAGTGGCATCGCGATTATTCACATCGTAAATAGTGCACATATTGTCCATACCACCGCAAGCAACGAAATTTCCGGTCGGTGCAAAAGCTACAGACATCACCCATGCTGAGCGCAACGGAATTACCTGGACCTTGTTCCCAGTCCACGAGTCCCAAATGATTAATTTGCCGTCTAACGAACCAGTCACGCAATGCCTGAAAAGGGGTACTCGTTTCAATGAATCAGGATTGAGAACACGATCGCTGCGGTTGATTTCACAGGGGAAAGGATCAATGATCAATACTGACCTACTGTCACCACTGAAATGCACCGAATTCACTTTATTAATATGCCCTTTGAGTAACTTTTTCGTTGATAATTTTACTTTTGGAGCGTCCGACACACTATTGCACGTTTCCTCCATAGTTGTGTCCTGTTGTTTCTTCTGATCCTCCTGATACACAATTAAATAAGCTTTTAGTTGTTATCAAACCCTGAATTTCATCATAATCATTTTTTATTTAATCAACGAAGCGTAACATTTGTTTTTTAATACAACCTTGCATTTGTTGATCAGGTCTTCCAGCTCTTTCTTTAAAGCCACCGTTTCCGCATCATCCTTCCCCATTTTTTGATGGAGCGATACTTTGTTTGAAAACTACTGTGAAACTTAGGGCGAAACACTGATGGTAATGCACGTGGATACTGCGAATAAATTTTTATCAAAATGTGAAAGAAGCCTCAGCATCGTCCACACTGCTGCCCCAGTAATCGTATTAAATTGACGCTTAATCCTATTTGTTGGGCATTAGTTCGGCTCTTCAACTTAATTTAATTACCTACATACACGATAACCCTTATTATTCGGTGCGCGTAATTTTTTTTTCTTTTTATAACGTGATTACTTATTTGTAATATTGAAATTCTTTATTCCTTTTTGCGCGAAAAATGTCTTGAAATTGCAGGAAATGGAAAGAAGGGAAAAAGTGCGCGGTTACGATATTCGAGCCCTCGCAAAAAACGTAATCCGTCGCGCTTTCGAATTTCCATTTCACCTATAAATGATTCGATCGTCTATTCGCATCGATTTAGTTCAATCGGTTCATCGATCGGATTCGGATCCATTTGTTATAACTCATTGATAAAAATCTGATCGTAATGTAGTAAGGTGAAATTGATAGAACATTCATCGTACTACAATTTATTTATCGTCAGGAATCGGATATAATTATAAGAAAATGTTTGCATTTTATTGACTGTGTTATTGTGTACACGAATCATGATATATAGCAGAATAAACATTATTCCGCTCGGTGTTTTAATATTAATTAATTTAGGTATTAACGCGTTAGCTCAAAAAATTAAGTTCGGTTCGGTTGAAGACTACAATGGAAGCGCATCGTGCGAAGGATATTCAACGAATGTATTTGAACAGTTTATTGCCAAACGCTATAATACAGACACAAAATATTGCGATAGCCATACAACAGGTGAGTTACATTATATTTCAAATTTTATTATTTTAACCAGTCAACAATGAAATTATTTGTAACGTTCAAATAAAGGGCTGCCAACTTCATTTGGAACGTTTTTATTTATTAAGTTGGTACATTGTAAAGTGACATCTTCAAAATATCGACGATGCACATGCAGCGCTTGTACAGCCGATAACCGTACGATGTATACACACAGTGTTTAGTGTTTCATAATTTTTAACGTATAAACAATCGTTATCTCGTGTCTTGCAGTTCAATCAGTCCGAAGGTATAATAAAATATTATGTTTATTCTAAATTTTTAACAAAATGCGAGTGACACAATCCATGTAGAAATCACGTACCATGATTTGTGCTACTCTCGGTATTATTAAATTAATTGAGACACAGATCGGTACTTCGTAGTATTGGAACGATTATCGATGCATCGTATAATAGATCTACAACAAAATTCTGTCCCGTTTCCTCGAAACGATAGACGAGAGTCGAGCGGCGAACATATTTGTCCAAGATAGTAACTTTCGTTCAAAAAGTGTGGGAGTAGCGACGAACTTGCTTTCCGTTCCTCGAGGCTAGTCTTAGTTGGAACAGTGCGTTTGATACGTTCATCTGCACGTTCGCGGTCCTTTTCAGTTCAAAATGCGTGCAAAGAACATTGGATGCTGTCTTTTTTGGAGCCTGTTTTTAACGTACCACGTGGTCAGCGAAACTCCACCAACAACAGATACAGACGGTAATAGCCCCATTGTAGTTCTTTTAGCTGTTTAACAAGAAAAGGGTAGCTATTTAATATATTTCTTCCCTAGCGTCTTTGAAGATATAAACCGATTTGCACGAAGAGAAGATAAATCGAATTGTCTATCTCGTCGATCCTTAATTCTTCATTTCCGATCACGATATGTGATCGATTAATTGGAAGAAAATACAGACAGAGAACCAAAAATATTCTGTAGCAAGCTCTGGTATTCACTGTTCATTTTTCAAGTTTTACATATTATAATTTCGCGACACCTACGCGAGATAATTATTAAAAGAATTTTTTTGAACTACAGGTACCGGGGTGGAAATGTTTTCTAAATAATTTTATCATTTTAGTCTGTAACAAAATAATTACAGTCTATTGTTTCTAAAATCTACCTTCTCTTATTTTATGCAAATACTTTCAGAATTAATTTACAAAATTGAGTTCACGATGACGTAATTGCATGTTGTAAATGAAATCTTGCAATCGTTTTGTTCGCTGGTTTTTTTTCGTGGTCGCCTGGTAGGGAAAGTTTTCGGTACGTTGACCCTTAAGCAAATCTTTCGGCTACCAAACTTTTTACTCAATTATTTAAAATTTACTTTTTACGTCGATAGAATAAGGTACCCACGATATAATTGTACGATCTGCCTGGAAATTATTTATCTCGTTTATCAATCAACTGAATTAAGGACAGTTGACCTCTTTTGGTCTACTCGTATGCGAGATTACGATATTCTTATCCATGACATAACTTTATCGAGAAAAATGGAATCATTTTATCGTCCTTACTTTATTACCGACACGTTGCCATGCTGAAATTAATTTGCGCCGAAGAAAAATCGGAAGGGGTTATTAAATGCTATCTATAGAACGCATGCAGCCGATTTATTAATAAATTAACCGATCTCATAAGCAATAAAAGCCATAATTATAGATGTAAATTGTTGTATACAGTAGAAGTCGGTGCATATTCATCCGCACATTCGATTAATGCATGATATAGTTGCAGGGATAATTGGAACAATAAAGTCAGATCGTGTCTCAATGCAGGCACGTGCAGCGATACACATTCTTAAATCTGAACGATGCAACTTGACGCCTTCTTTAACGGCGCAGTTTTTATTAACAGCGAGAAGCCACCGCTTCGAAGCATTTATTTTATATTTTCGGTATAAGTTAATAACACTAAAATTATCGAAATGTTAAAAAAAAAGGAACGATTAACAGTTTTCTTTTCCTCGCTCTCAGTTTGACGAGTAACTAGATTACATGCAGCATCGTTATCTTTCCTTTTCCGGTTACACGAATATGCATGACACTGGAGATGCTTTTTTTCTCAGAAACTTTTTATCGCTATTATGTTATTTCTTTCTATTCATTTATTTGTTCGACTTTTTCTTAGCTTCCTTTCTTCTCTTTATTTCTTAGAAACAGTGAGATTAATTTATAATGTTATTAAAAGTTGATGTCTTCACGTGCCTACGCATTATCGGCGTTGCGATGTTTGACATTTTTATTAACTCGATCGAAAGTGTTATTACATGAATGAATGTTCTCTTTTTTATAGAAATAAAATTAGTTTCGGTTCTTTGCTTCTTAGCGCGAAATTGCGTTTGGCATAACACGACTCCAACGATTCTCTCAAGAGATGACGTGACTGTTAGCATGAACGACAAGCTCATTTGTATTGCATTCGAATCATGATGTCATGTCGAAAAAAGCGTGTCCGTCTGGTTCATGCTTGTTCAGCCTACCGAGCCCATATGTTGATGCTATTTCGCCAGAAATAGACAAGCTCCTCGTACACTAGAGGAACCAAGTAGAATTTTTATCGCGACTGAAGACAAAGAATACGAAGAAGTAATTTCTTTTCTTTCTATTCAACATAACAGAAGTTATAAAAAATGTAAATAATTGAAAATTTTGTAATACATTTTTGTAACTGGTAATACAAATATTTGTAATTGTTTTGGATTGTTAAAAATTACGTTATAAAAATCACTACTCGGCGCGTTTACGCCTGACCGATTACTCGAGGTTGTACGCTTGCTAAAAGAGCAGTTATTGTCGCGCTCTAAATTCGAGTAAATTGAGGCGAGTCGTATGAAATTACGTAGGCCCAAGGATTATTATATTTTTACGCACAAAGATTATAGACATTGTAACAATTTTTTTCATATTTTTTATGGTATTAGGACTTGGTTATTATTTTAATTTTAGATGTGCTCGTGTTCACCGTCGCCACAAATGAGACCGATGGCTACAAAAGGTATCTCAGATCAGTCGACGTGTATGGATTTCGCGATAACTTGAAGGTTCTTGGTTTGGGAAAACCTTGGATGGGTGGTGATAACATAAAAATCAGAGCTGGAGGAGGGTACAAAGTAAATCTTCTGAAAAAGGCTCTGGAAAACTATCAAAACGATGACCAGAAGATTGTGATATTTACAGACAGGTTTTATTACAAATTTTATACCCAACTGATTTGATTTTCTACTGATATTTTAATAATTACCTTTTTTGGTTTCAGTTACGACGTGATATACTTAAGCGGTTTGGCCGAAATCATTAGTAAATTTAAGAGCATGAACGCTAGAGTCTTGTTCTCTGCGGAAGGAGCTTGTTGGCCGGATAGATCACTAGCTTCCAAGTATCCTCCAGCAACGCGAGGGAAACGTTTTCTAAATTCTGGTGGCTTCATAGGATACGCCTCTGACGTCTACGCGATCTTAACGTATTCTCCGATAAAGAACAAGGATGACGATCAACTGTTTTATACTCTGGCGTACCTCGATGAAAAATTAAGAGAAAGTCATAAAATTAAATTAGATCATAAATCTGAAATATTCCAGAATCTCTATGGTGCTGTAGGTAAGCGAGTAAAGAAAATTAAATTAAATAAATGGGAGTAATAAATTTGTTTTTTTGCAGCTGACGTGGAATTAAAATTTGACAGCGGCGGAAAGGCTTCTCTTTTAAACACGGTTTATAGCACAGAACCGTTGATACTTCATGGAAATGGTTACAGTAAATTATCATTGAATTCTCTGGGCAATTATTTGGCTAATGCATGGAGTTCAGAAGAAGGATGTATAACGTGCTGGGAAGGAACAATAGAATTGGATAGAACAATACCAGAATCATATCCGGTTATATTAATCGCAATATTTATCGAACGACCGACTCCTTTCTTGAATGAATTTTTCGCGACAATCTACAAGCAAGCTTACCCAAAATCGAGGTTGCATTTATTTGTTCACAACAACGTGGAATATCACGAAGAAACTGTCGCGAACTTTATAAAGAAAGTTGAGAGGAAGTACAAAAGCATTAAGCTAGTTTCTGCAAGCGATGTTCAGAATGAAGTTGATGCGAGAAACTTGGCCATGTATGCATTTAAAGTTGTGTATAATTAAATTATTTAAAATGAAAAATGTTTATATTGTATGATAAATACTGCTTCTTAGGGACTATTGCTTGTTGAAGGATTGCTCTGGATATTTTTCCGTCGATTCCATTTCTCACCTAGACAACGAATTCACATTGAAGCTTTTGGTAGAGCAGCAACGAGGAATCGTCGCACCGTTATTAGTGAGACCGTACAAAATGTGGAGCAATTTCTGGGGAGCTATAATGGACGATGGATTCTATGCTCGAAGCTTTGATTACATGGAGATCGTGAAGAATGAACGCAGGTAAATAAAAATAATTTTAATTGCGAATTATATATATTATTCAAGTATGTGTACAGAAACTATGCATTTCGAGAATTGTTTCATGTACTCTTTATATCCTAAAGGTAACAGTTGTAGTTTTCGTCTATGATTTGATTAAACTACTTAAAAAAAGCATAAACCTAATCGAAAGCAATGGAAAAGTCAGTCTTGAAGGATCTTCGATCGATACTGTACATATTATCGGCTGTACACTCGTAAACTCCAGCATCCATTTGAGTAGCAGGATCTATTTCCAGTTTCGATTTCACTCTATCGTTTCCAATTTGCCATTCGTGCACCTTTGCATAAGAAATTCGCACTGTTGTACAGTTTCGTATTCAATTATCACAATCGAGTATACTGACATGTAAATAAAGATGAGTATAAATCTCTGCACCGTCCTTGAACCATGTAATATGTGGCCGAGGGTTTCCACGTGCAACGCAGAGAAAAGCAATCTTGTGTCCTAAAACGTACTCCAAGTCGAAGTGTGATGCCAGTAGTATCTTCGCTCCCTGTGATAAGCATTTTTAAACAAACAATTAAGAAATTGATACCGATGCTGTTTCAATCAGTTTCACGTGTAAGTCTACGTACGTCATGATTATTGTAATATTGATCGCTTTCTGGATCACGGTACTTTCCAGTGATAGGCAATCCTATTTGAACTCGCGATCTAGTTTTACCTCTGCCTCGTGCTCTTCGGCCAACAATTTGCTGACTATTTAGCAGCAACACGAGTAACAGAAATAGCATCACCAGAGAGCGTGGCATGATTGTATACAAAAAGCAACTGGGAATTGTACGATGAAATCAGTGATTGGGATTTAAAGAAAATAGAAAAGTTTGCGTTAATGCGTCACAGATACTCACCGAGTACATGCAAGGTACGACGATCACACGGAACTCCGATGTAACTGACAGCCACCTACTCATTACTCCCCTAGTGTTCTCTCCTATCTATTACAGATGTATAGGCAGATACTGTTGAACTACGTGTATTACACGTGCGTGTGCTGGTTATTCCTTTGACACCTATTGCAACTCGGTCATCATTAAATTCTAAATGGTCTAACTTGATTGTTAATTCTACGAAACACCGATAGTCGAGTTAATTCGAATAAAATTGGATTAAAGATAACGGAGGTAAACCTTGTTTGAAAAACTTCTTAGTTCGATTCGTGACTGGAATAACAATTTGTTAGATAAATTTGTGATGCTGTGCTATTTTCAATATGTTTTATGGTTCGCGCTACAGACATACCACCCTTATGAGAGTCAATTGTGATTTAATGAGCAAGAGCTGGGGGAACTTACAAGTGTGCTTTTATGCATTGAAATTCTTAACAATTGATGGTATTTATGTGAGAAAGAAAGCAGCAGAGAATACCGTCATTTTTTTTTATTATTTTTTTTTATAAATGAAATATTTATATTAAAAATATAAAATCTGATATTATTAAGAGTATTCTTAAGAAAAAAACTAAATTCGTTAGAAATTTAACTTATTACTTACAATTAACTTTTGTACTGTAGCGGTACATTACACTAATTGATATTTAATTTCAGGTATTGTAATTACAAAAAAAAAAAAATGATTTTAATAGGTGATCATGACATAGTCTGTTCTAAACCCACGACGATCAACCGCATATTGATTGTCCGCTTGACACTCGTAATATCCAGCGTCTTTTTGCGTAGCAGGATCTATTTCCATCTTTGACTTCAACGTGTCATTACCGACAGGCCATTCATGCACCTGCAAACATGCACGTTGCAATTGTCAAAATCTCATTCATAGAAATTTCTTCTTTTTTTTCTTTTAATAATAGTACCTGAAAAAACTTATGATGATACAGTTCAATTCCATCCTTCAGCCAGGTGATCTCAGGCCTTGGAATTCCAGTGGCCATACAGAAGAAAGTGATCTTTCTGCCCAACATGTAATCCAGTTCAAAGTGTGAAGCTTTCACTATTCTCGCTCCCTACAAACATTGTAATTAAGCGACTGGTGTTATAATGTTAATTACTGTTTGAATTAATTAATGAACGATGTTAGATTCACATCTTTGTTTTCGTAGTAATTGGCGCTAGCAGGATTTCTGTGAGGAATCAGAATAGGCATTCGAGACTTGTAAACTCTTCCTCCACTACGTCTTCCACCTCCTCTGCTTCCTCCGCCTTTTGCCGCGTCTGTACTTATCAGCAAAGCGGTAAAAAATAACAGGCACAAAAATTGACATCTCTTCATTTGTTCTACGATTTTAGAAAGTTCTCGATCTCTTTTTGAAAAAAGTCAGGTTCTCTGAACAGTGCTTACACACTATACATAGAATCGGTACACTTTGATGTATTTTATCTTTTAAGCAACTTTAATTATTCTAACTTGGAAGTACAACACTTGAAATGTTTCTAGATAACTTTTGCAATACACTAAACGTTTATACTTATACCATACAAATGATCGCTTGTACATCGATCGAACTTCACCGGAAACCAGATTATTGGTGATAAAAGAGACACAATCTTCAGGTGCTTACCGACTACTCGGAGACGCTACTTCTGACAAGTGGCCAAGTCGAATCTTTGGGCTTCGCCTGTCCCTACAGCCTAAAACATAAATTGACTATGCTGGATGGCCATGTCATCAGTGGTGACAGAGTTATGAATCTCAATTGGATAATTATGCATAACCCATTGCTACTATGTTCATCGACCAATCACGACATCAGAGTGATTGCCTTACAAAATATTGTCTCGCGGGACTAACAAACAAGTATGCTGATCCCTCCTATCGTTCTGCGTCTGCTTCTTCACTGTCCTTGAGCTCCTGAGAATAGCAGACCGGTCTGATACCCACGTACTGTAATTTGCTAAATCAATAATTCATCTGAGTTTAGTTGATCTAGTTCAGTTACAATAATTATTATGGTGTGCTTCGAATCAATTGGAAATCCTTAACACCTTCTTTGTCGCGCTGTTATATCACAATTTTTCATCCAGAGAACGCGTTAATGATAAAATTATATATTGCATTTTTTTCAGAGGACTCTGGAACGTGCCGTTCATCAGTACTTGTTACCTAATTAATGCTACCCTAATAAGCAACAGGGAGACTCGTCCATCCTATTACGAAGGCGATCTAGACATGGACATGGCTTTCGCTTATGCTAACAGAGAACGATCCATCTTCATGTACGTCAATAATAGACTCGAGTTTGGACACCTTGTTGATCCAGATAGTTACGACATTACGGTAGTCCATCCGGACTTGTATCAAATTTTCGATAATAAATTGGACTGGGAAAGAAAATACATACATGAGAATTACTCAGAGAATTTTAACCCTAATCAAACTCCGATGCAGGTAATAATATTAATTTTAATAAAAATCTTTTATTCTTGTTATTTAACTTGATCAAATTCTCATTGTAGCCATGCCCAGACGTGTACTGGTTCCCTATAGTGAACGAGAGGTTTACCAGAGAGTTGATAGACGTTATGGAAAATTTTGGAAAGTGGTCGGATGGAACGAATAATGTATGATAATTAATAATCTTTATAGTACCACACTATTACAATAATAACATAATTCTTCACATACTTGTATAGTATTCGAATACTACAGTACTTATAATTTGTAGAGCAATCAAAGGATAAACATTTGTTCTTTTTTATCATATAGTAATTGAATAATTTGTCCAACAGGATCCGAGATTAACGGGTGGTTATGAAAATGTACCAACCCGTGATATTCATATGAATCAAGTAAAATATGAGTCACAGTGGCTACATTTTTTAAAGGAATATGCTAGACCACTTCAGGAACTCGTGTTCACCGGATATTATCACGATGTAAGATATTCGTCTTTTAATGCATACATCAATCATTTTTAGGATCCACGTATCGAAGGAGGATACGAAGCCGTACCGACACGAGATGTTCACATGAAACAAGTTGGCCTCCATGAATCTTGGTTAGAATTTCTTTACGAGTATGTCGGCCCTTTGCAAGAGCACGTTTTTATAGGCTACTATACGAGCGTAAGAGTTATAAAAAACAATTTTGTGGAGATACGGGAATAGGTTTTTATTGGTTGCACAAGATTTTTGTACACCTTGTTTCATAAATCGATGCACCGTTGCACTGATCTCTAGTTACACGATATTGTTCTGCAAATTATTGCACCATTTCCTGGCGACAGGCTTCGTATTCCAATTCGTTTCAGTTTCCAATAGAACTACATTATATTAATCGCATAGCTCTGTACATAGCCAACCATACGTATCATGTATTGTTTAAAATATTAGGTTGATCCATACGTTCGTACAATTTATTATAAACATACAAATTTTTTTTCTAAAATATTTATCATGGACCAGCCTAATAATTAGGAGATAACATTTTTGAATGAATTGAAAAGAGTAAACTGAATATCAGGATTCGAAAAATATACTGTAAATTGTTTCGAACAGTGTATTTGTGGAAAATTAATACAATAAAGTATTAATTACACGTGTTAATAATTTAAATTTACAGCCACCACGCGCACTCATGAACTTCGTCGTAAGATATCGTCCGGATGAGCAACCATCGTTGAAGCCGCACCATGACAGTTCAACTTACACCGTCAACATCGCCCTGAATACAGCGGGGGTGGATTACGAAGGAGGTGGTTGTCGATTCATCCGGTATAACTGTTCTATCACGGATACGAAACCAGGTTGGATGTTATTGCATCCTGGAAGACTGACTCATTATCACGAAGGACTTCGTGTCACCAGTGGTACCCGATACATAATGATTTCATTTGTCGATCCTTAATCAACATATCGAATCATAGGACGTTCTTAACAATAATTAAAAAAGAAACTATATTATCGCCGTGTTATGAATGCAATGTATAAAGAATGTTTAACTGTGTTCTCGTATACGTAAATATATCAAACAGTAATGTTAGTTAGAAACTTAAACTGCCAATGTGAACAAAGTATGCATTTCAAGAGAATAACGTTCCCCTATCGATGTTATTTTTTTAATGCAAGAATACAATTGTGGAACAGTTAGCAATCGTAAGTGTTTGTATGGAAATAAAATATTAAGTTGCATTTGTATTTATCGTCTTGATAATATTAAGAAATTAGTGTTCATTGATAAATCGGGTTTGAACTTTTTACTTCTTTTTCTTTTT
>SMSQ01007055.1:38453-57247 GCA_019453375.1 Ctenoplectra terminalis
AAAAAAAAAAAAAAAAAAAAAACAAGAAGGAAAATAATAGGTCAAGGAGCAGGAATATTTGTCCGCGTATCAAATATTTTCCCCGAAGCACTTTTTTTAGTTTACGTTCTCGTGTACTTGCCTTTTTAGCTATACCTATAGATACATATAAAATTATCGAATTAATCGATTTTAAGAAAAGAGCTGTTTCCTGTGCCGGCTCGTAAAAAAAGAGGCGTTTTTCTTCGTGAAGTCGTTACAGGTTGATACACGTAATTCCCTTGTATCGCACCAGTTAATGTTTTTTGCCTTTTCGTACTAGGACTGAGCTCGTAGTCAAATGTCTCTTGCTTCGAGATGTTTAATTGCATATGCAACGATTCTTTATTGTCCTCTATGTCGATCTCATCGTACAGATGCTCGTGAACATCTATATCACAATCCTGGCTGCTCTCGTCGTAACTATCTGTTACCGAATTTGCAGCTATGTGACCGTGAATAGATTCCTCGTACGTCGTGCTCTCTTCGACAGCTTCGTCGCTTGAACTTTCAGTTTCTTCGGATACGTCGCCACTGCCTGCGTACTTCATTTCGCCTCTTTCGAGCAGTTCCAAGTGGTCTGGGTATATCATTGCTTTCTTGATGGCCAAAGGATCCTTTCTGGACCACTTCTGTACCTCTTCATCCATCTTCGCCACTTTAGCCGGATTAATAGCCCACAGGCAACCTTTCCTCTGGTTTCCATTTCCGGCAGGCTTTTCGATCTTCTCGAAGCACTTGTTCAACGACAAATTGTGCCTCACCGAATTCTTCCAGCCGTTCGGTGCAGTTTTGAAGTATGGAAAGTGCTCGCTGAAACCAGGCAGTTTCAAATAAGTAAAAGTTATAAATTATTTCTGACATTGTTAAAAATAAAAAGACATTTAGAGATATATAGAAAATAAAAATTGAACGTTATAAATATATGAAATCATTAAATTATTAGAAACAGAATGAATATTGAAATAAAAATTTTTATTTCATAGTATTATTATAACATCCGTGTGGCAACGAGTTGCAGCGAGGGAGAATGGAAGCTAGTTAAACAAAGGACGAGCCCCACATTTTCTATGGGGACTGTACCCTCCCTGGCATGCACCTGGTGCTCCAAGGGCCCCATACAAAATGGCAGCTTCCCCCTTGTATAACCTGGGAATAAAGAAGGGAGGACAATACTTTTTCCCCTCGTGGGCTAAGCACCGGAGGGCTTCGGCCAGCCCTTATCCTTCCGGCCAAATGGTCGAAAATAAGCGACCGGCGACACATCGTTTGTCAAATAGAAATCCGCTCTATTGTACGTTAAGTATCAAAAAAATGTTAATCATGCTTCAACTCTCTTGCACCGGTCTACATTTTTTATAAACGTTTCCCCTTTCAAAATTTGCAATTTAAATTATTCCCTACCATAACTTCAAATTCTTTCAGCTTTTAACAAAAAAATAATAACAAACAATTCAGTTCCGAAGCATCTGATCAACTTTCAACTTACCACATAAAATTGTAAATTTCTGAGACAGGCAGAGAACCCGTCTGGCTATTTTTTAACGCCATCGCGATCAAACAGGAGTAAGAGTAAGCCGGTTTAGGATAGGGTTTGTCGTCGTAGTCGGACAGATCAAACTCTTTCTCTCTTTTAACCGCAGTAACAGTGGTAGCTCCATGACTGACGTGCACATTGTTGTTATAAATCTGTTTCCGCACGTGCTGCGGCGTCTGGTTCGGATTCTGTAACACTCTGAAGTTCTGAACCCTGATACCGGCTATGCCGTTTATTTTAGGGGTGGCATGCGCCTTAGTGTACTGAGGGGAGGTAGTTTTAGCGGCTGATATCGTGATCGTTTTCGACTTGGACGGTGTCACCGACTTTGAGATCTCTTGCTCATCCTCGGAATCCTCCTCCGTTTCCGTTATATCGTTCTCGTATTGTTCCGTCTCGGTGTCGTTCTCCATCTCGTTTTCCTGTTCGTTCTCGTTTTCAATTTCGTTCTCGTTCTCCGTGTAACTGCTGCCCTCGTTCTCTGCCTCCTCCTCGATGTCGATCTTCTCCTCCTTTACGTCTCTCTTAGGTGAAAACGTAAAGTGCCTTCTGCCGACATTCGGAGTAGGGCTTCGAATGGCTATATGAGGCATTACCGAGTTAGGGTTCACCATAATGGAGGCTGCGTCGGTTCCGCTGAGATCAAGGTTGAAATTGCTGGAATCAAACATTCGAGTTAGCCCGTGGAGACAATTTTTATCATCCGGAAATGTTTCGAGTTGCGCGGAATAAATAAAACACCTGTTAGAACTATTGCTGTTCCCATTGAGCAAACTGGTCGAACCAAACCATCCACTGAGATCGTTCTGGCATCCAATGGGATCATCGTCCATTTCCAAACCGGACATGTCTGTGAAATTGAAGCCTAGCTCCGTGTGTCCACCGATAACACCCTCGATCTCGCATTTGATGTCGACATCGAGCATCTCCTGCAGCGATAGACTGTCCGTACCGAGGTAGTAATCCATCGTGAGCCAAGGGTCCCTTGTCGGTCCCTGAACCAGCCCAGTACCGTGTCTACTCTCCGTATCCAACATTCACCTGACTGAAATATAAAAAAGAAACACTAATTTTTATAAAAGTGGTAAATTAAAATTACATTTAATCAGACACGTTATTAAATGATTACGTATGGAAAAAAAATATCTCATTTTATCATTAGGATATGAACGTAACAGCTTAATTAACTGATTTATTGGATATAATAGTTTCGCGTACTTCAAAGATGCAACGAGAGATAATAATTCTCTCAGAGTGAAACAATGGTTCCCTACAGCAATTAATGGCGAAACGTTATACTTTATAAGGAACGATCGTTCGCAATTTCATATTTCTTTCGTCTCCTCGCGCTTCATTCCGGGGCCAATCGTGAAAACTGCTGCATATCGAGACGGTCTCGAAATATCAGTTTCATTAAAACTCGGTTTCTCGTTCATCGATCATTTTCACATGAACGCCCGTCCCCTCTTTATCGAGTTTAATATTCTGTCTGCGTGAACTGCAGTTTACAACTCGGATCAGCGAGAATAGTGGGCTCGATGCAGCTAAGAAGCTCGTGAAATATCACGCCATGGCATTAATTAACGAAAATTACGCCTATAAAACTCGAGCGCACTTAATTATTCTACTGCAATTATTGTCAGCGTTCCAGCTGAAAAAAGAAATTATTTCCACGAATCTTTCGGTAGAAAAATATACGGATCCACATCGATCTATTCTTCCCTGCGTATCTCAAATCCATAGCACAGAACGTGACCTGCTTTCACGAAATTCGAACCCTTCGAATATTCCATTGGTTCAACTGTTTAAGTTGAAATCTGAATATTTTCTCTTATTTAGATATTCCGATTCTCGTAACAATCCCGATCCAGACCCGTACGAATTAAGAAGTAAAAAAGAAAAAAACGAATTTCGATCATTTTATCGGATCTAAGGATCATCCTCACGATCTCTCTCGTCGCAAGGCCAATAGATTCTCGACCGTGTCCGTACGCGTGACCTCGCGTGCAAACGTGTGTGCTGTGATGTACGTACACGGTGTGTACGAGCGCGCAACGAGGGTCTTGAACCCACAACCAGCTTGTGGGTGTGACTGACTCATAGTACTATAGTCGATTTACTATAGAACGCGTGGACTCGTAGTATCTGTCCCCCGTTCCCGTGCTTTCCTCTCGTAGCCCCACTCCTGTGCTCGTTTAACTATTCCACTCAGCCTCTCTTTGTCTGTTTCGTTCCGCGCTGTTGGTTTCTTCTCTCGTTCTCTCTTCGCGGCTCTCCCTTGTTCATTCTTTCTGTTCCACTCTCCGTCCTCGTCGAATTGACTCGTTTCATCTTCGTCGGGTTCGAGAACTCGAAGGGAACCCGGTCTGGTGGACTGTTTGATCCTTCTTCGTACTGAACTCTCTTTCTTCGCTATCCTTCTTCCGTCCACCGTGTTTGCTCTCGCCGACTCTTTTCATATGCCCGTTTCTTGAAGCGTTTGATATCCTGTACGAATTTTTTTAGTCTTTTCGGAGCGGCGAAGCGAAGTCGGTGATTACTAGACTGAAGATGTTTGGTTTTATTGTAAATAGGTAAATAGATGTTTTAAAAAATATTTTTTTTTCATTTTCCACCATACCTTTCTCATAATTTTTTTTTTATTTTTATTTTTCACACACGTACACCCCTCTTTCCTCGANCATTTTCCACCATACCTTTCTCATAATTTTTTTTTATTTTTATTTTTCACACACGTACACCCCTCTTTCCTCGAAAGTCTTGGAACACTCAGTGTCTTTAACCCTTTGTAATGCCATCCGACGTAAAATATTTATAATAATTACAGTTTGTTACTGTTTTATTATACCGGTACCAGGCTATCTATAGCAACCATGGTTTCCCAGTTTTCAGGCCAAAGTAAGAATACTATTACTCCTAAGTAAACAAGATTCCGGTTACAGAGAATATAGCTACCAAGTCCCAGTATGTTACAGATAGCCATATGGAAATTGTTTCCGATGCTCAATCGAAATACCGCTTTAAAAATACCTATAAGAGAGTGAAAGAAACAGGCGGTTGCATTATCAGGCTGGTAGAGGGGTAAAGAGAAAGACAAACAGAGAACTGACCCTGCTCGACGTAACTTCCATCGTAGAGTGGCCTTTACGCGCACGAGACATTCAAGTCTACGTGACTGAACGATATTTTTAGACGTGGAAACATAATGGAACTTCGCTTGATACACTTACACCCTGAGACTGGCTAGCTTCGTTTGATCGCTATGTAACACCTACACTTTTTTTTTTTTTTTACACCAAAGGATCAAAAACCAATTTTATCTTTTCTCAACTTTTTTAAGATTATTAAAAAGAGGAAAGAAAAATTCCTAAGATTAATCTATTCTTAACACTAGAACTACCGAATAATTCTTCAAATAAATTCACAACGGTGCATTTTTAGAAAGCTATTTTGTAATTGTCTTTAACGAATATGAATAAAAATTAATTTCCCTTGAATCTTATATTTTTTTCAAACACCTATTATTTTGAATTTTTTGGTAGAAATTTACTTACAATCTACTTATAATTTATAGAAGAAATTAACTTATAATCTATGCTTTAATCATTGGTAGTTTTAGTGTTAATAATTTCTGGCAGTTGTACCAAAAATATTCTTAAAAAATTCCAACAATTTTCTGAGAAAAATTTAAGCGATTATACTTTCTGAGAAATGAAGAAGTCATCGTGCACAACGGTTCGTGTAAATGTTACCCAGGCCACAAATGAGCTATGCACGTTTACATCGAGCATTCCGTGGAATCTGCGGTCAGATGCAATCGTGTATGCACTAGTTGGGGCATTCACGGTGAATATACGGCTCTGTCTGGTAACGAAATTTTCGCGCATCTCACGATTCTGAAACGTAGACTAGCTAGTCGATGCGAAAATGGAGCTGGGAAATGAGAAAAGAAGACGAGCAACACCACGGATGGGTCATCGACCCGTCGAGAGCAACAAGCGGCAGCATTTATAAAACGATAACTTAACACTACAACCACCGACGATTATAGTATACTCATTTATACCGAAGAAATTAAAATATCCAAAGGAGAACAATTTCTATCCACACTTTTAATTCTATTTAACGCCATGTGCCTTGGAATCTACAATGTGCAATATTATTTTTTCAAAATATTTACATCTCGTGCAAGATAAAGAACAGTAGCTGGGGAACGAACTCAACTGAAAATGCAACTGCGCGTTAATTTCCCTTAATTAAAGAAGCCATTTTGCAAAGCGAATTCGCATTGTGTATGATAACGTTAATGAAGCTCCAATTGCTATTCTTTTTTTTCTTTTTTTTTAACACGGCAGAGATAAATTAATCTATGAATGGAAATTCCTGGGAAGAAAAGAAAAAAAAAAAGAAGAGAAACCGTGGGAGGGGCAGGAAGGAAAAACGATGCAGATACGTTTGATGCAACCAGACGCGGTGGGCGCCACAGAGACGAGTGCATGGAGCATTTTAGGAAGAAGCAGACCCGAAAATTGACGAAAATAAAACAGCCAAGGGCCCAAGGTTGATACTCCTCGAGATCTCAAGGGTGAAAGACTGATTGCCCACTCTTCCTTATCTCTAAACAATTATTAGATTACTGTGTACGAAATTGCTGATCACAGATAAGGTACAATTTCATTTAAGATGAGTACAATATATAATTTTTAATAAATTAGTGCAGGAGAAGAAGTTCAAACGAAACTAATATAATTTTATAATTATGTACGTATTAATATACCATAGAAATTTAAATGTTTCGTTTCATCTATTCGCTAAACTTATATCCAAAAGCTTTCCACTTGTTCGGATGCTCGAATAATTTTTTACCAGGCAAGCGATTCAGAAATGAAGAGATTACGAACGCTATGATTCAAAGTATCGCGTAGGAGACACGTCCCTGGTTGCTCCTCAATGTCTTTGGCGAAGACTTGACCGAGGGATACGACGAAGGAACAGCCTTGAAAAAGAATGTCCGCTTACCCGTAATAATATCGCCGAGTATCAAATAGTCGTTCCACTTGGTCGTTCTCACGGAAAACGATCTGCTAGCCGCCACTGTCGAACGACGAAGAAAATTCGAGGATCGAAGACGAGCTGCACAATTTGGAAAACAAATATCTATTAACCTACTGACCGAGTGACCACGAAGAACAATTTTAACGCTATTCCAGGATCTCTAAAGCGAAGTTCCAGAATTTTTAAAGCGACACGCTAAATATCTATTGCGCCATGCGACTTAGAAACTACCAACTCCTGTATCTATATTTTTTGTTTTAAAATTTTCAAATCGAAGTGAGAAACTTGAATATAGTTCTTTAATCGCACCTATGTATCCAATTGTAATTTTTTTTTTTCCTGATAAGCGCCCGGAATTCCGAATAATTAGGTGCAATTTTATGCGTGGCCATTTACGGAAAAGAGGGTCGTCGAAAATTGTATCTCGTTCATGCAACAGGATAATCTTTCTCCCTCGTTGCCTCTTTCAGCTCGAGTTCCGAGAAGGGTCCTCCAGCGATAGACGATCCTAAGACCCTGGAGCTATTCAACCTGAAATCCTTCGCAGGTCATAAAGGGGCCCTCTTCGTAGAGCTATCTCTATTTCATTCTAGTCGAACGATCCCCAAGGTTTTTCAACCGAGAGTTAACTTTTATCACACCCGATTTAGAGGACTTCCTGACTTCTAGAAGATCATTCGATACACCTTTGAACGTTTCGTGTAATTCTGTTTAAACGAACTTGGAGCACGTTGCATGGAAGAGGAAACTTTCTAAAAATGATCATTATCCAACCTTCCGCGAAGATAATGATGACTATTACGCATCGTCCACTAGGCAGCGAAATAGATGCCTCTGAGTACACATTTTCCAGAAACCAGGAACAACATAATTTTCCTGCTTATGCACTTTCCGAATGCCAGTTGACCGATCTCAAATTAAAATCAATATTGGATTAGGATAAAATCCAGGACCTATTTCAACCCTTTGCACTCCGATTTGTTAACAGTGACAATAAAATTATTTTAACGCAAGCTTTGCTTACTCTAAATGTTAGCAATTACTGGATTAATGAAAATAAGAAATAATATGGATGCAGATATCATAGAGAAATCAACAAAGCGAGCTGAAAATTATTATCAGACTAGCATGGAAGACTAATTGCGGTACCAGGGTGCATATACTTGAGTAACAACTCTTTGTGTCGCGAAGAACAGAACGCGACAGAGACACAGGGTAATTAGGATCGATTACAGTCAAGAAAAATAGAACTGTATCAATGATGTTACACTGTTGACGGATGAAAAGTCTAGGCTATTTTTAAACAATAGTCCCAACAGGGTGTAAATGTGCAACGTCGGTGGTTAAAGGGTTAAAAGAGCGGCAGCGACGTTGAAGCGATGTTACAACGCTATAAAACTGAACTCGAGCACGATAACTCCTCCGCGTTACAACAATCGACGAGATTTCCCTTTCACCGGGCTTTCGTAACTGTGTGTAAGTGTACACGGGCACAGCTGTGTGCCTGGAACACCTGACGAAACGTCTGTGGTAAGACGATGCAACTGATAAACACAGAGAAGAAGGGAGCAGAAGGAAGGCCAGGCGAAGAAGAGGGAAGATCTGGTATTTCTTCCCTTTGGAAAAGCTCACCAATTATGAGACTCGTCGGCTCAGAGATATTGCTCATCTGAAAGAAATACGACGAATCAAATAACAATATTAAGACAGAAGCCGAACTTAATTAACTTCGGTGTTTGTAAATTAATTTAATTTAATACCTTAATTTTTTTACAAAGCAAACGATTAATTTTAAGGGACGGGGAACCCAATATCTTCAAGAAAATAAACTCGACTCTAATAGCAATGGATGATAAGTTGTTGAACAAGCATGAAAGAGGGTGGTGGTATTGTTTGAATTCGACCAGACGTCGAACAAGTTTAGTCTCAACTTCTTTCGGAGCTGGAAACCAGTACAGGTAAAAAGAAGTTACAGGTCGGTGTCTAGCCTCGCAGGTGGAAGTCCAGGGAGAGTAACCTTTTCGAAAAAGATTCCCTTGAAAACAGAGTTTCATCTTTCTCTCTCTTTCTCGATAATACGAGAAACTCGTCGAGCAAATATTGGTCTTAAGCTCGAACAGTCTAAACCCGCGTTCTCCATTGTGAAAAACGATCGCAGCTGTATTAAGCCTGCAAAATATACTGTGGTACGTTTACCACCAAGAAATTACAACCTACAAATAAATTACAACTTGTCTAGCGTTGGTTAAAATTGCTCGGTCTCGAAAAAAGTCTGCAATAATAAAAATTCTCTGTAATTTTTGCGTAACACCAATGAAAACCGAAGATTAAAAAATTGTTTATTTTTTGTTATAATAACAATTGATACGAAACGACTGCCTCTCTACAGTGACGAGTAAATACAATAAAATTAAATAATTTTTAAGTCGCAAATCATTGCGAAGGATTAACATTCAACTATGCTGTCTTAACGAAATAATGGACACGAATGATAGAGAATAGAGTTAGAGTGGAAAATGATTTTGATAAATATTGAGAGGAGGCAAAGTCGGCCAATCGACAGTGTAGGCTTGCGTGCGCGTAAAACGGCGGGATTCTTTGTGATCGCTGCTCGAGAACCGGTTTGAATCGAGCAGAAGAGGGCTTATGAAGTGAGTCGAATGTGAGTCGTGTTCGTCTAATAAATGGACTTTTGTCGACCGGTTCGATAACGACGATCTACGGAGCTTTTTCTGTCTACCGAGACAAGTATAATAATTAAACTACAAATGTTTGCACAGATGTAAATTTTTATACGAAATAGAAAAAAAGAAATGGAACCCTGGAGAGAAAATTTTGTAGTTAAAAGGTTCAAAAAAACATTTCTTTTTTTATTTTGCGTAACGCATATGGTCAATTTATAAGTTAAGGTGATTTTACGTAATAATTAACTGCAATAAATCTGAAGTAATACGAGCTCTTTTTTTTTTGTTATATAAAAAAAAAAAGTATGGAACGGATGAGTGAACGGAAGGGACACAGTTGCAGGCATGTTTTGTGCCAGAGTAATGCGTGAATAGCACGATGCGCTAATTTATGGTGCATACGGTTTTACGATGCAATAGCTCGCGTATGCAGCCAAGCAATTTACAGTGCACGAATCATTTTACGATTCGACCAGATGAGACCCAACCAATGTTGTTCCCCCTTAATATTCTATTATTTTATAAGCGCTCTATCACGGGCCAGTGAATTTTATTAATCCTTAAGTGGATTTTCAGTTTAAGCGCAATGGAAACGTGTAATTTTATCTAATTAGTAAATGGTGATTAACGCGTTGAAAAATATTGAATTGAACGCTCTATAACTTAAATTTTGTTTCCTTATGAGGAAAGAAAAATTATAATTGATTACAGTTTCTCAAAGTAATTTAAAAATTATGAACTAAACAGTTTTTTGTTCAATTCAATCATCGAAACGATCCACTCAAGGGTTAACATCTGTTAACATCAATTTATTGTTTATTAACTCTATTACTAAAATAGTAGATTTATGTTTAAAGATACAGTTCCTCGAGGAGCCAAGTTAAGAGCACTAACGGAGGCCATAAATTTGCAATACCGAATAATGTTCGACATGTTTTTATCCTTGCCCGGTATTACTCCTCAACGGCAGCCAGCTGCCGGGGAGCAGTCAATTTCATTACGTGTCGTCGAACTCTGCAGCTGGATTTTCTTGCAGGCTCTCGCGCCCCTCTTGTAGTTAGCGAAAATTCGACCTACAACGCGCCTCCTCCAGCCATCCTAGGCTCTGTCAACTTCAAACTTCGTCCTCGACAATGTCCATCGTCGGGGAACTACAAAAATAAAGAGCTGAAGAAGCAAAATGGTATCGCAAGAGATGTTACAACCTGTTACCGAATTTCGGATGTTGGTCGCAAAGACATTAACATCATTTCTCTAAAATGTAATTAAAAAAAAATATATATATATTCATTCGCATAAACAATCTAACAATTACACCGATAAATATCGAGACGATTCATTATACTCCCAAGGAGGTGAAATTTTGAAATGTCTCTCCTATTGTTCAAACGATTTCTCAAGCTGAACACCTCCAGAAAGGGGCTCTCTTTTATCTTCTCCTGAGAACCTTGGGCCAGACCAATGAGGATTCGAAAGCCGAGGAAAGCGAACATTTTTCCCACTCGAAGAAATATATATTCGTCAAAAGGGGCTGGGGAAGACCACGAGACGTTTTTGCGGTATTTCCAGGGTACAGGTGTAAAACTGGCTGTCCCTTTGTTCTCGAAACTACCATTACGTGCAGGTAAGAAGAGAGTCGAAGCGTGTCGGACGGCGGAAGTCTTTCCTGGCAGGTAGCTACGAATTTTTAGCACCGGCTCAATTACTCGGTCTTTCTCATGGCTCGATACCCTACCTACACCTCCCTCGTCTCACCCTGCCCTTTATTAACCCTTAACGGTTGACATAGTCGAATGAATGAATACTGATTAAGTCTTCGAAATTGATACACAGTGGCTATAAAAAAGTATCTGCGAGTACTTCTTAATTGAGTACAAGTATATCAACCCTTTTGATTTTTTTCAGAGATCAAGAGAATTAACCAAATCATTTCTTTTTTTTTTTTTTTTTTTTTTTTTTTTTTTAAAAAAAAATTTTTTTANATAATTTCGTGAGACTTGAACAAATTCAGAAATACAAAGGGTTAAATTTCCTATCATTTAATAATTACGTACGGGTTTGAAAATTAGAAATTCTCATTGAAAAATATGAATACGTAATGTAAATGTGATAAGAACGATGGAATATAATGCAACGCAGAATATTATTCCACTCTCTGAATTATCTTTCAAGATTAAGGATCTCTGGAGAATTTCCTTCGGTAAAGGGGAGCCTTGATGGCGTTCCACGAGAACAACTAAACCGTTCAGTGTACCAAGGGAACGTGTAAAACACGCATATGTCGAACGTCGGTTTCACGGTCGTGAAAACACAAGACATCTCACGGCAGATCTTTTCCCATGGCCGCGGTGCTCACCGGCTACTTCCTCAACGG
Organism: Ctenoplectra terminalis; assembly: GCA_019453375.1. Taxonomy (NCBI): domain Eukaryota; kingdom Metazoa; phylum Arthropoda; class Insecta; order Hymenoptera; family Apidae; genus Ctenoplectra; species Ctenoplectra terminalis. The sequence continues at coordinate 50,122 of SMSQ01007055.1, forward strand.
GCCACACTTCCGCCGATAATGTTTGCGCCCTGGACTCTTCTCGGGCCTCAACAATGTTACATTTCTTTTTTCCTTTCTTCCCTCCGCTGTTGTATGCAAATGGTCACGCAATTTCCCTCCCTTCTCTATCCACCTTTGCAACAATGACCCTGATCGAATAAATTGTGAAATACGAATTTATAAACGCGATTTGGTGGTAGTTCGAGCAGAGCTATTATTATTCGGAGCTTTTGTAACACTCGTGGAGCAACATTTGCATGCAAGATTTTATTGCAGCACCAGAACAATGTGAAATAGCTGGCGGGTTAATAGTATTCTTTGGCCAATGAGCGAATATCGGCGATAGAATGGCGAAAGGATTCACCGACGAATCGCATTGTTTCGTCCAAACGATTTTGTCTGGCTTTGAAAGATCTTTTTCATCAACCTACGCGCCAGCCTTTTCACGAGAAAATTGCCATCCCTGTATTCTGGATCCTTTTTGTAACATATAACGCTGTTGTCCACCTCTGAAATTGAAGTTTATTTTTAAGCGAATTTAATTTTAATTATTTCTTTAATATTGTATATTCGTTAGATCTAAAATATTAAAAAGTTTTTTAAAAGATACGAAACCTTAATGGGTCCGAATTTCAGCGCTTCGAAGACCAGAATAATTTTAGAAATTTTTCTCCATCAAATTTTTCAACCACTTTCTACGCACTTCATAGTTCTAAGACACGAAACGATACGGGTCCCTTTCTAACAGTACCAAAATTCATCCGTCCTTTATTACCACAGCAAGCCGCTTGAGAAAGTGATGCTCTTTTCTTCGAACTCTCTATTCGTTACGTAAGAGATAAAAAAGTTTAAACAAGGCCACGTGAACGAGAACACAGGCTAATGTGCGAACGAGTATTTATCACGAACGGCACCAACAATGTTTCCCTTTGCCAGAGCTATAATATTCCTTCCTGTCCCGATTTTTGGCACGGCAGAGCGAAAGGATACGTTTGAACACCCTAACGAGTCGCTAACAAAAGAAGTCCCAAGCCAGGTATCGAAATTTTCGGCCTCCGAAATTACCGTTGGAATTTTTCTGTTTCCTCTTTCGTGACTGTCGAGGGACAACGTGACGAGAATATTCTCTAAAGGAACAGATGTTAACAGCTTTCTGTGACTTCGGGTCCTCCCAGGATTAACCCAAACAATTTTCTCATTACCTGAGTCTCCTAAAATTCAACTGAAATTTCAGTTCATTTATTTCACGTTAAAAACCCATGGAACCGTTAAAGGTTTCAAGACAATGTTTCTACTCCTGGATCGATTAATGGATTCTTTGAATCCTCTACTATAGAATACGATTTTTAATTTCTAAATGTTAGACCTTACCAAGAAATAACAGATACGAGTACCCGCAACTCGTTTCTCGGTACATACGAGTCCAACAGCTATTGTTCCGAAGAAAGAGGGAAATATGAAAAGAAACGAATTCGTATAAAAGCGTCTAAAAAACATACGGATAGATTTGAAATGGTACGGAGCAGCGAAGAGTGCTGGTTTCCGGTGACATCATTTTCATGGTTGTTAAATAAATACCGAACAACAGACACGCGAGAATGTATACTCGATATATCGAGTCCAGTCAACGTGAAAGTATTCCAAAGACATACAGAGCTGACTGTACCGATCTAACCACGTGTTTCCTGATACAATTTTCGCGCTATAAAGCTGGAAGGATCGAGAGCACAGCTGTCTTCTTTTTCCTCTCCGCTCCGCAGACTAACTAACGAGGTCAATCAGGCCAATAAAAAAAAAANTCGTTAGATCTAAAATATTAAAAAGTTTTTTAAAAGATACGAAACCTTAATGGGTCCGAATTTCAGCGCTTCGAAGACCAGAATAATTTTAGAAATTTTTCTCCATCAAATTTTTCAACCACTTTCTACGCACTTCATAGTTCTAAGACACGAAACGATACGGGTCCCTTTCTAACAGTACCAAAATTCATCCGTCCTTTATTACCACAGCAAGCCGCTTGAGAAAGTGATGCTCTTTTCTTCGAACTCTCTATTCGTTACGTAAGAGATAAAAAAGTTTAAACAAGGCCACGTGAACGAGAACACAGGCTAATGTGCGAACGAGTATTTATCACGAACGGCACCAACAATGTTTCCCTTTGCCAGAGCTATAATATTCCTTCCTGTCCCGATTTTTGGCACGGCAGAGCGAAAGGATACGTTTGAACACCCTAACGAGTCGCTAACAAAAGAAGTCCCAAGCCAGGTATCGAAATTTTCGGCCTCCGAAATTACCGTTGGAATTTTTCTGTTTCCTCTTTCGTGACTGTCGAGGGACAACGTGACGAGAATATTCTCTAAAGGAACAGATGTTAACAGCTTTCTGTGACTTCGGGTCCTCCCAGGATTAACCCAAACAATTTTCTCATTACCTGAGTCTCCTAAAATTCAACTGAAATTTCAGTTCATTTATTTCACGTTAAAAACCCATGGAACCGTTAAAGGTTTCAAGACAATGTTTCTACTCCTGGATCGATTAATGGATTCTTTGAATCCTCTACTATAGAATACGATTTTTAATTTCTAAATGTTAGACCTTACCAAGAAATAACAGATACGAGTACCCGCAACTCGTTTCTCGGTACATACGAGTCCAACAGCTATTGTTCCGAAGAAAGAGGGAAATATGAAAAGAAACGAATTCGTATAAAAGCGTCTAAAAAACATACGGATAGATTTGAAATGGTACGGAGCAGCGAAGAGTGCTGGTTTCCGGTGACATCATTTTCATGGTTGTTAAATAAATACCGAACAACAGACACGCGAGAATGTATACTCGATATATCGAGTCCAGTCAACGTGAAAGTATTCCAAAGACATACAGAGCTGACTGTACCGATCTAACCACGTGTTTCCTGATACAATTTTCGCGCTATAAAGCTGGAAGGATCGAGAGCACAGCTGTCTTCTTTTTCCTCTCCGCTCCGCAGACTAACTAACGAGGTCAATCAGGCCAATAAAAAAAAAACAAAAAAAAACAAAAAAAAAAAAAAATAACTCGCGAAACTTTGTTGCGAGACGAGAAGATGAACCGCTTCCTTCTGCGCGACATAATCATCGCTTTCCTTATCTATCTGAATAAAGAATTGCTGATCCGGAAGTGACGTATCTCGAAGGCTATCATTTTTTCTTTAGTTACGTTGTTGGAATAACTTTGAAAGACCCATCGATCGTACAACGTTAAAAGAATACTAGTTTTCAACAAACGCAAAGTATATATTTTTATTTGTACCATTTTTTTTTCTCCGGATGAACGATATCATCTGTCCAACAAGACACTTGTCCAACGAGATTCATCAATTATTCCTCTTTTTTTTTTTTCACGTCGACGGTATCTACTCTATAATCCTATAATTATACAATTTATCTTCCATTACAATGAGCAGTAACGTGAGCGCTGAGTCAGCATACAATTGCAAAGATTTACCTCCTCCATCGCGCAGTTCCCCACTCTGCGAGAGCAACGTAACCAATCCTCCTCCTCCTCCTCCTCCTCCTCTGTTCATAGAAACTAATTTAAATCGGAGAAAAAAAAATTAGAAAGAGAAAAATCGAAGCTCCCTGGATTCTTTTTCACCGACAACAGAGTTCGGAAATTTTATCACGAATATAGATATTATTCCCTGAAAAATGATTTCATTAATGAGAGTCCAATACCAGGAAAATTAATTCGAATAATGTTTAACTCTGCCTAAAGGGACGCTAAATAATGCCGAGATTAGCGAAGTGAATCCAACGAATTTGGCCGGCATTAAAACGGTGGAGGGGCGTATCCACGAGTGCATAGAGAGAGCCGACAGTCTGGATCTTGCGATGGACCAACCATAGAGATACGTATAGCTGCGCTCTCTTCTCCTACCCGCGCTTTTCGCCGAGTATCGATCTGATATCCCTGCCGCCGGTCGACCAGTGTTTGCAAGAGAGCTACGAGCGTGCTGCACCCTGTCGCCGTGTGCGCGTGCACTCACACAAACGCATCGTAAAACCGATGCTAGTGGTGGTGAGGCTCGGTTCTTGCCTGCCGCAGACCGTTTGAAAATTCACCGAGCTAGCCATCCTTCCTTCCTAATACAGTAATCCTTTGTACAACGCGGTACTTGTATAATAATACGCCAAATCGGTCCTGTGCAATCCGACAGATAAACTTAAATATTTTCAGGTAACCCATAGGGCTCGAAAAATAGGAAAAACCCAACGTTACAGGAGGGTCTATCGTTCATACCTTCGCGTCCTGCCAATTGTTTCATCGATCTTAATTACCACTCGACTATTTCCTAGGACAATAAAAACTATGGTTAAAGCCTGGTTTAATATTTGTGATTTTATAATAGAATGATTCATACTTAATACTCTCAAATTTTATTTTCTTTCATCGGTTCTACTGGGAAAATATTGAATTTATATTGAAAGATACCGTTGCTTGGCCCGAACGTCGGATACACGTGGATACGTGCCGATGGAAAATTGGCGCGAAAAAATATCCTCTTTGGTTCATTGTTGCGATTACAGAAAATGCAACGGGCTTCGATTCGCTTGTAATCTTGACGCGATGAACTCTGAAGAACTTGGATATAGTTCGTAAATATGGAAGATAAAATGGCGATTATTTTTCGATACACGGTGCAAGCTTCGAGAGTACGATTCGATCGAACTGTTCTCTATTTGTAGCGTTTTGCTTTCACCGGGGGGGAGGGAACAGACTTGGTTTCCTGAAAAATTTCGCGTGTTGCGTCGAATGGCACGCAATCTACATTCGACAAAGCGAATTTCTCTGCACATTCGCGAGCTACAAGTTGTTGCGTGTTCTAACACCGCCATGGAACAGACACAACAGCGTAACGATCGATTCTCGATCTCGATCGGATTCGACCAGCGATAGAGTTCGACGCGGACACCCTGTGTAAATTAAAATTCGTTCGGACAAATGAACACAGGAACGTTTAATAAACGCGAGACGAAAAATCCGTCGCGTTATTGTCGTTTTAAAAAATTGCATCACGGGAGTTCCGCTTAATAACTGTAGGAAAGCCGAGGTTATAAGCATCGCATGAAAGCGTAATTCACGAACTTTTTTTCCTTTTTTTTTTTAACAGCTATCTTTCAAAGCGACTTTCTAACGCGACCGAGAGACACTCTCCTGGCTTCGTTACTGAACAATCGTGTGAATTAAATGTCCGACTGGAACGATCCTTTGGTAAATAGAAAAAAAAAAGAGGGGAACGTAAAAAAAAAAAACGTTGAAACGTGTAATTACGATGTTCTTAATAACCCCAGAACCTGTATTCCGGTTTATTCCTGGCGCGTTTAATTTAAAGCTTCCAAAAATATTTTTGCATCTTTGAGAAAAATAAATTAACGAATTATAAATCGTAATTTCGAATCGTGAGATAACATCAGCTCCTAACACATGAAACATATTTAATTAACGGTATTTTGTAGGCAATCGTTTGGTACGTTACGACATAGTACTTTCCCAGGGTACGATGTTGGAAATAAAAAATAAAAAATAAAAAATATGAAAGAAAACCGCAGAAGGGCTAGTCAGTCAAGCATCGCGTCGATTCGCGTCAAGAATCGACTTTTTTTTTTACCTCGACGCAAAAAAAAAAAAGAAAAAAAAGAAGGGAAAAAAGGTATTAAATGAACAGAAAGTATTTGGCAATGCGAACGAACGACCATTTCTCAGTGACAAATAATCATTCGTGAACACGAAACATGGCGAGGTAAATTTCGGTCGAGCCTGTAGGATATTTCCTGCGGTGGGCATATGGCGAGGGGTAGGGTTCCCAGAAGGTTCCCACGGTCAATAGCTTTCATGGCGGTGAGGCTTGAAAGTGCTCGAGGGGCCCTCCCTGCTATTCGTTATTCGCAACATTTTCGAAAAATTCTCCTTTTATGGGTTAGCTTGGACGAAAAAGCGATAAATGTTGCAGGAACGATGCACCGTTACGCGCGGTCACAAAAATTACAATAGATCGATTACAATTCCTAACAGTCGATGTGTCCCTTTCCCGAACAATCGATACCTCGTTTCCTATAGATCCTAATCCCCGACGAAAATGACCATTTTTAATTACTAACCCCTGTTATTGATTACTCGCCGCCGACACAAGGGAAACTTTAGGCCACCTTCGTTAATTATTTTAAACGAGGGTCCGTTTTTAACGGCTGTGAAAAATAATTTTAGAATTCTGTTTCAACCATCGACGTATATTACTTTTTTTTCTTCTTCTTCTTCTTCCTTTCTTTTAACAAGGAACCGACGACTGTTCGTAAACAAGGAGCCGCTCAATTTGCTTATTGATTTTTAATTATCTTTCGTAGTACTTCTTTTTAATAACGCATACATAAAACAAAGTAACCGTATCACTCGAGAATGATATTATGCAACACGCAAACATCGATTAAGGAGGTATACGCTATGCAATTTTGATCCGGTGTATAACTGGAAATCGATAATAATTTATTCAGGCTCGACTTAAAATGAATATGGAAGTCGCCGACCGAATAACGAAATAACAACTTTAAATCGAATCAATTTTTCCCAACGAGAACGATTTATCAAATCGGAAAACTGTTTATTAAATCAATTTTACCGGAGAATAATTTCTCCGTATCGCTCATTATCCTGACACTGAATCAACGTTACGATTGGTCGTACAAAATGTAAGTGTGACATTGCACAGAGTGCATTGCGCGGCAAAACAATAGAGCTTTCATCACCGGAAATACATATTATATCAGTAAGGTTTCCCGGTAATGCACTCTCTTCCCGCCTAAACTTATGCTGCCGAGATTCATTCTGCCCGCTATGAATCACTCATTCAGTTCGATTTGACACACGAACTGGCCGAGCGATTGTTTATTTTTATGGAGCGTTGTACGCTTAATAAATAATTGCCATGGTGATATGCTCACGGCCGCCTACGCCATCGAATCGACAGAGCGCGGCAAACGTATGAATCTCGCGGCCGATCGTGATTATTATCGTATCTAAAACATCCTAAAAATACCGGCATCGTACAAGGGCGAAAAAGAAAGAAAAAAAAAAAAAAAAAAAAAAAAAC